>JAUBNQ010000020.1:25561875-25571992 GCA_032353495.1 Ctenopoma kingsleyae
AAAGTACAGATACCTGAAAAATCTACTTAAGTACAGTAACGAAGTAAAAGTACTTCGTTACTGTACTTAAGTAGATTAAAAGTACTTAAGTAGAAGTAAAAGTACTTCGTTACTTCCCACCTCTGAAAATAAGGAGATAGCATTAATGGCCAGTGATACTTTAGATGCATCCTTTAAAAAAATCGTGGTATCGTCTGCAACCTGACATGAACAAAATTGAGTTTTCAGATGCCTTTCAAAGGGCTAGATTTGATTTGGATAGCGAGTAACTGCACACAGATAAGAAACAGATACGGGGATACAGGGCAGCCCTTCCTCACTCCCCTGTTTACCTCAAATCTCAGTGAAGCCCCAAATTTAAGCTTTATAGAACAATTTGCTTTTGTGTATAATGCTTTAATGGCATTACGGAAAAAAGGTCCAAAGCCAAACTTATCAAGTGCAGAAAAAATAAGGATGCTTAATCGTATCAAAAGCTTTATAGAAATCTAAGAACAGTATGTAACTATCATCATCATGAGGTAAGAATCAATAAGGTTGAACACTAATCGTATGTAGTTGGAAACCAACTTGCTCTAAAATCTGCGGCCGCCTTGATCTCACGAAGTCATCGTTGCCTGCGTATGCATGACGTCAGAGCAAGTCGGCGGACGGACAGAAAACTAACCGGCATGCATTGCGCGCTGATCACCTGGGATCGAATCTTCGCAGAACTTGGTCATCTCAAACGAGCCTAATTAACGTTTGGAAAAAGATGAGGACAAATCATTAATAAAACAGGAAATTACAGAATCGTGGGACACAGAAATAAATTAATGTGAAGGTTTTCAAAGAGAATGCAGAAGAGAGGCAGTGGTTTTTTAAAGACTTTATTAGACATGATTAAATCACCCCTTTATTTAATGGAAAAATGTGCATGTTTGATGTTTGTAATAATCCAGAGAACGCAGAACAAGTCATAATGAGATGTAATAAATGTAATTCAGAGAGGCTAAGATACAGAGTTAAGAGTTAAAACAAGAGTGGAGTTTTGGGACTTTTAGTGATGCGTGAGAGGACGTGGGAGCACTAAAAGGTTCTGTTTACTTTTTTAAAGATTCTAACCTCTAACCTAAGAACTCACCATTAAATCGAAAAAGAAGAAAGAATTAACTATATTTTCGTTCCTACATTTCCCACAATGCACCGACTTCAGGATATGACGTAGATACTTTTCCGGGAAAACGCCAGTTTCGCGGCTGTGCTGTGTTGTGAAGGAGCCAACATGGCGGCTCCTCTGGAGGTGATCGTGAGCAGCGACTCCGGCTCGCAGCTGTGGAATTGCACCGTGTTCGACCTCCACAGCGGCTCCAGCCTGCTCTCTTACCGGGGAGGGAACAGCTCGGCCCGAACTCTCGCCATCCTCCGCGGGGAGTTCCTGCTTTCCGCGCAGCTCGGAAAGAACTTCATCAACGTGTGGGAAATCCAGAGAAAGGTAACGTCACGGTGGACCTCACGTGTTCACGCCTGAACACATTAGCTGCACATCTCACCAGCACAGCACCTACTGTGGGGTACAAGTGTTGCGAAAATCCCACAGTCACTCTTGAATATGAATAACCACCAAAACATCACCAAACTGACTTCAATAGACGGTCTTGAAGAAAACACGGTCGCCTTCAAGCTCAAATACAGCGTAAAACAAAATGCAGGACTTGTTCCGGTCCAACTGGACCTTCTGATAGATTCGTCCTGGAAATCATCCACGAAGTTCATTTAACTGTAGGTGAAACTGGTTCGTTGTGATGAATTTAGCTCGGCTTGGTGCTGCCCTCTATTGTCAGAATTTTAAATTAAATTCTGGACACTGTCCAGTGTTTGCTTTATTTAGAGTGCACTTCATCCAGGTGTGTAGATCTACCTTTCCCCTTAATTGCAGTATTTTACTCATTTCACAACAGAAATATAAAAAAGAACTTTGATCAGTTTGGTTGTATTAAACTGATTTTTTTTTTCCACTCACTCCAACCGATCGAGGCAGATGGCCACCCACCCTGTGCCTGTGCCTTAAACTTCCTTTAACAGAAGTTGTCATCTATGTCTGGTTTGGCTCTTAGTGCCACTCAAATTCTGCGCAATTCTGTAAGGTTCTGACCTGAGTGTGTAAAGTGCTTTGGCATGATTTTAGTTTGTTATCAACAGAACCTGTAATAAAAAACATTTAAATGTATTCCTGTGTGTTGTGTCTAGGATCAGCTGCAGCAGAAGATTGTGTGTCCAGGTGTGGTCACCTGTCTGACTACTTCCCCTAATGGACTCTTCCTTGCTGCTGGAGTTGCTGAGGCCATTTACCTGTGGGAAGTGAGTCAGTATTATATATGCTGGTCATTGTTTATGTGTAGAAAACTGCTCCTGTAACTTTAACAAACTGTGTCTCCAATTGGTTCAGCTGTATTAATAACCGTTTTCTGATTCTTTCAGGTGAGCACAGGTAAGCTGCTCTCTGTCCTCAGTCGTCACTATCAGGACGTCACCTGTCTGAAGTTCACAGACGACAGCAGCCATTTTATTTCAGGAGGAAAAGACAACCTGGCTCTTGTGTGGAGTCTGTGCAGGTAACACCTGAACACTCTCATGCACCTTAGGAGCACTGTCACTGATCATTTTAATTACCAATCTGTAATTATGATGAAACAGGAATTAGAGATGCTCCGATACGATCACCAATGAGTGCCGATCACCGATACCGATGACGAATACCGATCACATGGATTGGCTGTAAATTTTTCAATTTATTATAAGTAGAAGATTGGTGTGTTATGTGTGGTATTCAATTCAAGATTCAAAAAACTTTATTAATCCCAGAGGGAAATTGTTTTGCCTTGTTGCAGCCGCTCTCAGTTGAAAAAAAAGAAAAAGAAAAGAAAAGAACCACAACCAGGAACAAAGATCAGCACCAACACAGAATACTAATACATAAATACACAAAGCACAGAATATACAAAAACCATGATAAGAACAAAGAAATCTCAAAATGGATGGAAATAATTATAATTATGATTGTTGTTCTTCCCCCTCTCCTTTACAGAAGGGGGAGGAACTGTAGAGTTTTATGGCCAAAGGCAGAAATGATCTCCTGTGGCGTTCAGTGAAGCACTTGACATTGATCAGTCTCCGGCTGAACATGCTCCTCTGTCCAGCCAGGACACTGTGTAGGGGTGGGAGGGATTGTCCAGGATTGAGAGGAGTTTAGGCATCATCCTCCTCTCAGCTACAACATGTAGAGGGTCCAGCTCCACACCAAGAACAGAACCAGTCCTCCTGATTACCTTGTCCAGTCTGTTGGTGCCTGCCACCTTCAAGCTGCTGCCCCACCAAACTCAGGCCTGGTGGCTCAATGGGTTAAGCGTCAGACTGGGATGCAGAAGGTCACAGGTTCAAACTCCTAGCCCATCCCCCACCAGGTGTGACCCTGAGCCAGACACTCCGTGCCAGCTCCTTGTAAGTCGCTTTGGATAAAAGCGTCTGCAAAGTAAAGTGTAAAAAGTGTAAAAAAAGTGTAAACCACAGGAAAGAAAATGACACTGGACACCACAGACTCATAAAACATTCGCAGCATGGTGCTGCAGACGTTAAAGGACCTGAGCCTCCTCAATAAATACAGCCGGCTCTGGGCCTTTTTATACAGAGCAGTTGTGTGTGTTGACCGGTCAAGTTTATTGTCCAAGTGTATACCCAAATATTTATACTCCACGTCCAGAGACGGGTGACAGGACCCCCAGATTTCCTGAAGTCCACCACCAGTTCCATTGTTTTGCTGATGTTGAGCTGGAGACGGTTGAGCTCACACCAGTCCACAAAGTTGTCCACCACTCCCTGATACTCTGTGACGTCTCCACCCTGAATACATCCTACAACCGCAGAGTCATCGGAGAACTTCTGAAGGTGGCAGGAGTCTCAGTTGAACCAAAAGTCTGAGGTGTACAGGGTGAAGAGGAACGGAGACAGAACCGTCCCCTGTGGAGCTCCTGTGCTGCAGACCACAGTGTCAGAGACACAGTTCTGCAGGCGGACGTACTGGGGGCAGCCAGTGAGATAGTCCATAATCCAGGAAATCATGGGAGTGTCAACCAGCATGCTTTTTAATTTCTCTCCCAGCAGTGCAGGTTGGATGGTGTTAAATGCACTGGAGAAATCAAAAAACATAATCCTCATTGAGCTCCCAGGTTTGTCCAGGTGGGTGTAGATGCGATGGAGCAGATGATTGATTGCATCATCTACACCAATTGGGGGCTGGTAGGCAAACTGGAGGGGGTCAAGCAATGATTTGACCAGAGGTCGGAGGGAGTCCAGGACCAGTCTCTCAAAGGCCTTCATCATGTGTGATGTCAGAGCTACTGGTCTGTAGTCACTGAGGACAGTGGGACGTGGTTTTTTATTAATGTGAACAAGGCACGATTTTTTTCCACCCCAGAGGAATTTTCTCCAAATGCAGGCTGAGCTTAAAGACGTGTAGGTGGACCCCACTGAGCTGGGGGGCACAGGCTTTCAGCACCCTGGGGCTGACTCCATTTGGCCCAGCAGCCTTTGTGGGGTGAAGCCTGTTCAGCTCTCTCCTCACCTGATCTGCTGAGAAGGTCCTCTGGGTGGTGCCTGAGTTGTTATGGGAAGGGGCAGATACTCTTGTTGTTGAGCTGTTGTGGAGCTGCGGTGGAGGTGGTTCCGAGGCTCAATGTGGCATCTATCGAAAAAATCATTAAGTTCATTGGCCTGATCCATGGTCCCCTCAGTCACCTGGCTGCTGGTCTTATAGCCAGTGATGGTCCTCATGCCCCTCCACACCTCCCTGGTGTTCTGCTGCTCGAGGCTCTGTTCCGGTTTCCTTCTGTAGGCCTCCTTTCCCTCTTTGATCCTGACAGACAATACCCTCTGGACCCTCTTCATTGCCTCCCTGTCACCAGACCTGAATGCCTCCTTTTTCTCATTCAGGATAGATTTGATATCCTTGGTGACCCAGGGCTTGTTGTTGGGGAAGCAGTGGATAGTTTTTGTGGGTACATGGGTGTCAACACAGAAATTAATGTAATCTGTGATGCAGTCTGTCAGTCCATCAATGTCCTCACCATGAGGCTCACAGAGAGTATTCCAGTCTGTGACTTCAAAGCACACCTACAGGGCTTCATTAGCCCCACCGTCCACTTAACTGTTTTAACAGTGGCAGGCTGCCTCTGAACCAAAGGTGTGTACTGAGGAAGGAGGTGAACCAGATTGTGATCTGACTTGCCCAGGGGTGGGAGGGCAGTGGAGCTGTATGCTTCTTTTACATTAGAATACATTTATGTCTTCTTCCTGGTGGGACAGTTCACATACTGGGTAAATGTGGGAAGTGTTTTATGGAGGTTGGCATGATTAAAGTCCCTGGAGACAATACAGAGTGCGTCAGGATGACTGGTTTGTAGGGTGGAGGTGACCGTCTGTATGATGTCACACGCAGCAGCAGCGTTAGCAGATGGAGGAATGTAGACAGTGATTAATATGACATGAGAAAACTCTCTGGGAAAATAATATGGACACAGACGCACAGCCAACAGTTCAATATCAGGAGTACAGACACGCTCCCTCACAGAAAAGTTATTAGGATGGCACCACCTGTTGTTAACGTATACGGCGAGGCCCCCTCCTTTCCTCTTACCGCCCTCCGTCCTCCTCCTGTCCGCCTGCACAGAGCTGAAACCATCAATGTTCACACTGGAGTCTGGAATTTCTTCGAGAAGCCACGTTTCTGTGAAACATATGAGACTAGTCTTTGTAAAGATGTTCTCCATCTTTACCAGAGCTGTCAGTTCGTCCATCTTATTGTCCAGTGATCTCATGTTGCCCATAATCAAAGACGGGAGATGCGGCCTAAATCTTCTCACCTTCTCCCTGCACAACTCTCATCTCCATTTCTTATTCCCACCACACCGTTTTCTGCCACCTCTAAATCCCCTCGCTGTCCTTCTCCTTATCTCATTGGGGATGTTTCAAGTTCTTGCCAAAGTTAAATCCTTAAAGACGGGCGTCCTCAGCGCGATCAGCTGATCCCGCGAGTAAACAAAGCTGGCTCCATGGTGATGCAGCTGCTGCACTCCGGTCTTATGGAAGAGCGAAAGTATTATCCCAAGAGTTAAAATATAATTAAAAATAAAAACTCACTCGAGCAACATGATTTGAGAGGGCAGAACTTAACTTAAACTAGTCACTACATTTACTAATAAAACTGAAAGTTAAAATATAATTAAATAAATTAAAGAAAAGACGTAACAAGAGAGAGAGCGGCTGCAACAGGCTGCCGCTAGGCTCGCGCCTGTGCATATATTAAGTAAATTATTTTGTGAAATTTTTCCACACGCTGTGCTCAGGTGCTGCATCAGGAAAGTCTGCATATTTAAAATACACAACAACCACTGCAAAACTACACAAGTTTAGCTGCCACACGCCTATGCAATGTGAAGGAAAGGGCGAGGGGGACGCTACACTGCACACAGGACCTCTGCAGGCTGCAAAATATGAGCTACAGGTGATCGGCTTTTGTGATTGGCAATGAAAAGTATTGCTCTCCGATCACATACTTTTTCACCGAAATAGGCCGATACTGATCAGTGGCCGATCGGTCAGAGTCAGTGGCACCTGTGTGAAGATTTGAAGTGCTCGAAGCTTCCGTTAGAACGAGTTTTCGGCTTTCTCTACAAAACACATTATTCTGCTTCTCATCTGATGCTTGGAATCCGAACTACCTCCACATGATTGAGCCACTGCCTTTCCTTATACCAACCTGCTCCTGTCCTCCTCACCGCCCCTCCTGCTTTCTTTCTCCTCCGCTGCTTTCTTGAAGCGGGCTGTGTTCAGAGGTGGAGCGCGGTGGGTGGGTATGTCTTTGAGTTGTTGGACAACAAAACAGAAAAGAGGCAAAAGAGCTCTATCAAGTTTTACGATAGCGTCTCATATGTCATTCATATGTCAAGTTATATTGATAATTTTAAAATATTGATATATCCCCCACCCCTAGTTTGTTGTTGTTGGTATAAACCCAAAACTCTGCTCGTACAGAGACCGATGAAGATCAGCTTCACAGGAGCTGTTTCCCTCCTTTACCGGGACAGATTCAAGGTTCTGTTTTTTGTGGTGGTGTTCTGATGAAGGTTCCTTGGATCATCTCAGCAACCAGCAGATGGTTTACCAGGGTCATTCTTAACGTGGATGTGAACTCAGCACACGGAGTCTCCACCAGGGGGAGCTGTAACACCTGAACATAGTCATTGAGCCACATAAGACCTTAATCCGTCAGTCCTGGTTCCCCACAGAAACATTTCCACAGCTTAAACTATTGATTGGACATTGTGACTGGTAACTGGTGACTGATGAGTGATTTTAGTCATTTTATAAAGAAAAAATAATCATGTGACCAGTATTTGTTTAGTTGATCAGCTGGTTGGTTCTGATCCAGCGATGGAGATCAGTTATTTCCTTTTTCTTCAGTTTATAGTTGCGTTGCACGGAGAGAAAGTGGAAATGTTTTCATCTGTATTAGAAAACTTCTCATGTTTTAATTGAATGCCACCTCAATCGATATTTTCTGTAATTCTGGGACCCAACGGAACCGGTTCTCCTCGGTACAGTATAAGGGTTCTCTACCCTGATGATTGTTCTGAGTTTCTGTGAACCTTTACCATCCAGTCTGTTACTTTTTAAACATGGTCCCGTTCTGTCAGGTGGTTCTGATCTCACTGAGCAGCAGAGGATGCTGTGAGACCTGAGCTGAATGTTAAACGTGTTTTCAGTTCCAGCTCAGAAATAAAACATGTTTCTGCTGTTTGATCGTCTCCTCTGCAGCAGCTGGTTTCATATCTGTTTGTGAGAAGGTTAAAAAGTGTGTGTCTTTATGTGTCTTTATTTCAGACTCGGGTTGTGGATCTAGTCATTTACACTAAACTTTAGCAGACGGAACTCCAGCAAAACAACACGAAGCATGGTGGTCTGAGTAGGGGTGTTCGCTATTGACAAACTATTATATCACAATATTTTTTGCCATTTTCCCGATAATGATAATGATTGACGATATTTCAGTAACCCAAAAAAATTGTTAAGCCTTATGTTCAATCTGTTTGCTCTGTAATAGGATATTTACTGTTGCTAAATAATACTAAAGAAACGGCACATACAAATACATAAACAACGCTTTTGGGAAAAACAGGTCTTGTTGAATTTATTCAAAACTTGAAAAACGAGTAGTATGTATAGGCTTTGTCTGCGGAGCCTCACGTGATCACAACTTCTCTGTGTATGAAATGAACGAGACTCACCAATATCATCTCCTAATTCCAGCGTAATCTGAGTTGTTTCAGAACATTAATTAACATTAATAAGTCACTAAAGTTTACTTTGTAGTTTCCAATTGTGTGTAGAATGATTTCCTGTGAGTTTGTGAAAGGATCCATATAAAACATCCCCACACTGAGAACATTTGTGCGCATTTCTGCAGGTGTCGCAACACTGGTAACTTCATTAATTATTCATGATTAGTCAGGATCGGTCAGAACAGTAAATTATATTTTATAGGGGTGTCTGCATATTTACATTTGTTCAATAACAACAGCAAATGTACAGAAACAGGTCAACGTCAAAATAAGACTTTAGATATTATTGAAAACGATATATGTTGCACATCCCTAGGTCTGAGATGAAAAAAGATCACAGGCGTCAAGGGTTAGGGGAACCAGCTTGAAGGGAACTTCCAAAGAGCAAATGAGCTGAACAGATTTTTTTATAGATTTTCAGCCTCAATCACCCTTCCCCCCAATCTGTCTCCTCTTCCTCCTCGCCCTCATCCTCCTCATCATCATATGGACACACAGACGGATCACCCGTCCTGTCTCCACTGCAACCCACACCACTATAAAAGACTGCCACCACACCCATCTCTGGAGACACCATGGGGAATTGGACCCCCCCCCCCTCCATAATACCACCCCCCTCCCATTTCTCCAACTTTCCAACCCTCCCACACTTATGTGTCTGTGGAATCCTACAGCACCTCTTCAACCTCAGCCTGAGACAGGAGCAGGTGCAGGTGCTGGAAAACATCATGTCTCCTGCCACTGCCAAAATCTTCATCTCCAGCTGCTCTTAATGATTACAGACCAGTAACTCTCACCTTGCATGCGATGAAAGAAACCTCTTTGGACCCACTACAGTTAGCTTATCGCCACCAGGTTGGAGTAGATGCCATCATATACAGTTGTGTGAAAAGTTGTTCACCCCCCTTTGTGAATTCTTATTTTTTGCTATGTTTGAAATGTATGTATGAATGAATGTATGTATGTGTGGAAAAGTGATAGCCCACCCGGCACACCCAGGCCTGATTACTTCCACACCTGTTCTCAATCAAGAAATCACTTAAATAGGACCTGCCTAACAAAGTGGAGTAGACCAAAAGATCCTCAAAAGCCAGACATCATGCCGCGATCCAAGGAAATTCAGGAACAAATGGGAAACAAAGTAATTGAGATCTAATCTATCAGCCTTGAAAAGGTTATAAAGCCATTTCTAAAGCTTTGGGACTCCAGCGAAGCACAGTGAGAAACATTATCCACAAATGGTGAAAACATTCAACAGTGGTGAACCTTCCCAGTAGTGGCAGACTGATGAAAATTATCCCAAGAGCGCAGCAACGACTCATTCAAGAAGTCACAAAAGACCCCAGAACAACATCCAAAGAACTGCAGGCCTCGCTTGCCTCAGTTAAGGTCCGTGTTCATGACTCCACCATAAGAAAGAGACTGAGAGCAAAAATGGCCTGCATGGCAGAGTTTCAAGACAAAAACTACTGCTGAGCAAAAGGAACATAAAGGCCCATCTCAGTTTTGCCAGACAACATCTTGATGATCCCCAATACTTTTGGGAAAATACTCTGTGGACTGACGAGACAAAAGTTGAACTTTTTGGAAGGCGTGTGTCCCATTACATCTGCTGTAAACATAACACAGCATTTCAGAAAAGGAACATCATACCAACAGTAAAATGTGGTGGTAGTGTGATGGTCTGGGGCTGTTTTGCTGCCTCAGGACCTGGAAGACTTGCTGTGGTAAATGGAACCATG
>JAUBNQ010000020.1:25572092-25583815 GCA_032353495.1 Ctenopoma kingsleyae
CTTGAATCTTTCGTTAGAACTTGCGTTCGGCTTTTTCTACATAACACATTCTGCTGCTCATCTGACGCTTGGAATCCGAACTATCTCCACATGATTGAACCACTGCTTTTACGATTACCAATCTGCTCCTCTCGTCCTCACCGCCCCTCCTGCTTTCTTCCTTTCTCCTCTGCTTTCGTGAAGCGACATAAAGGGGCGGGCTGTGAGCTGTGTTCAGAGGGGGAGCGCAGTGGGGCGGGTGGGACTGTCTTTGAGTTGTCGGACAACAAAACAGGAAAGAGGCAAAAGAACTCTATCGAGTTTTACGATAGTCTCATTTCATATCGCATTTAGAATTTATATCGATCATTTTAAATCGCCCAGCCCTAGTGGCTAGGATCTTTGTCAATGCTATATGTCAAACACCTGGAAGGAAATTCATTACACCTAGCACAAACATCCACTTGGACTCATGCATAAACTTATTAGAATATGAGTCTGAACAGATGTGTGTGGAACCTAAAATGTGACCGGTTAGTGGAGGCAAATAACCACAGTGCAGTAATTCTAGTTTTAAATTACTCAAAATTTGTCACAATTTGAAAAGTATTTGATTTTTGCATTTGGACACTGTTATATATGTTTTAGTGCTTTTATTCGTGTTTCCACTAACACCAGTTAATGGTATTTAGTTTGTAAAAATATGAATTTAAATTCAGATTTGGCCTTACTCCTTCTTTTTGGTAGTTTTTAACCAGTTAAAGTTTTATCTTGTAATCAGCAGTTTTTCTACTTTCACTTGATTAATAATGTTCCTCTGAGGGTTAAGGGCCCTTACTTCACATATACTGCACGTTCACTTTAATGCACAAATAACTTTGGTCTGTACGTCATCTTGTCATTGCACATATTTAAATTGCATATTTGATAGATTGTATTCATATATTATTTTTTTTACTTTTTACTTTTCATCTATTTTCAAATATAGTCAAATGGGGTGACTCAGAGATACATTTCACTGCAAGTTGTACTGGTATAACTCTGTATGTGATGACATGGGGCGGCATGATAGCTCAGTGGGTAGAGCAATTGTCTTCCAACCCAAGCGTCAGTGGTTTGATTCTCAGTCCCAGGCTACATGTCCAGCTGTCCTTGGCCAAGACACCGAAACCCGTAGCAGCGCTGACACAGGTCTAGCAGCTGTCCAAACAACAATTTCCCCAAGGGGATCAATAAAGTCTTTATTATTGAAAAACCGATCTCTATTGTGACGATTCAAATGCTGGTGTGTTATACAGCTAATACGGTCTCAAACTTACTTTAAAGGCCACCATCATTTGCAATCACCAGCAATTGACCCTCTTGCCGCACAGAGTGCTCAATGCACCAGGCATGTTTACAAATTTACAAATCTGCCAGTCTTTTATTTTGAAAAACCGGAAGATTCCGGTCTGCGCTCCATTTGTAAACATGCCTGATTGTTTTAAAATAACAGACTGTGTCGTGTGAAAATGGAAATAAATAAAATAATTATTTTCTTTATCTGAGGCCCGGTACCAAATAGAGGTTTCTAGAGGTTTTGCTTGGGCTTTCACGCTTCTCTCCGCGAGTTCGCTTCCCTCTGCTGTTCTGGTACAAATCGAGCATTTGCTAGGAAAGTTTTCTGGATGGGCGGGGGAGTGAGCTGTCTGCTGTTAGAGGGCAAAGAAGCGAAACTCGAAGCGAAGTACATGCTGTCAAATTAACGTTAGAATTTATACTCGATAGTCACGATATAGTCATTTACTATATCGCACATGGAACAAGTCGAGATACATTGAGTATATTTGATATATCGCCCACACCTAGTTGGAGTGAGTGTTGTATAGTAACGACGTAATAATACTTCACTACTGTACTCAAGTATGTTTTGGGAGTATTTGTACTTTACTTGAGTTGTTTTTATTTCGTCCACTTTCACTTTTACTTCACTACATTTTCTAATTTAAGGTCTGCCACTCTTAGTTTAGACCGCAACAAAAGGAAGCTGGAAGCTGACTTGTCATTGGTTTATGAATCACGTAACGTGGCATGCACACGCATCACTCCACACTCAACCTGTCAGTTATCTGCTGATGTGAGCCCTGAGCAGTGATGGAGGAAGAAATAGTTATTATAAATAATATAAATAAATTTTTAAAACTTAGGTTAACAATGAACATGCTGAGTAAACGTCCTAATACTCAAAGTTTAGACAGCGTTCTGTTGTTGTTAACATTTACTTGTACGTGTACTTTGATTACTCAAGTACAGTTAGTTATAGAATACTTGTCATACTTAAGTACAGTAAATACTAGATACTTTATGACTTTTACTTGAGTGGAATTCTAGTCGGTGACTTGAACTTTTACCAAAGTAATTTTTTAGGAGGGTATCTGTACTTGTACTTACGTGTGACTTTCGGGTACTTTATACAACACTGGTTGGAGTTGGGTGCTAAGTTTATCACTTATTACTTTCGTACAGGTGTTTCTGTTAGTGTCCACCTCCTTTTATATCACTGAGGTTTGCTAAACAACAGAATCACATCTCGGTGTGATGAAGTAAAGCCCAAACTCCAGCCACCAGCTGCAGATGAAATCAAATGTAATGATCTCTGGTGTAATTGCAGTTAAAGATCAGATGTTGTCACCATCATATTATTGATCACCTTTGATCAGAACACGCAGCGTCTCCTCTCAGCATCCTCAGATCCATTTTTAATTTCAGTAAAACCCCCTCTGATCTGCAGTCATGACACGTCAGCTCGCTGTGACATCGTAACGGATGGTCAGGACGTGTTGAACACGAGCCGAGGTGTTGCTGCTGCTCACACTTTAAATTATCTGTTTTTTAAGTGGAGTCTGGAACAGAAATACAGACTGAGTTCTGCAGAGCCAGCAGCTCTTTTACAGCAAGAGGGAGGCAGAGGTTAAAGGTCAGCTGGCACAGCCTGTTTCCAAATGTCTTTATTTATGTAGAGAGAAACTAAAGATGCTGCAGTGGAACAAGTTGAACAATATTAAAGTGTGTGATTTGGTTTGACTCCGATATAAACATGATGCTTTGTTCTGCTGTCGTCATGTGAGGACACGTATCTGAACTGTTCTGTTTAGAAAAATAAGAGACACTAAGACTTTCTAGGTTCTGGGATCTGGGATAGGGTCCTCATTAGTATAGTGGTCAGTATCCAGGTTAGACCAGAGTTTGATTCCCTGAGGGGGAGCTCTCCTTTCTAGCGACTTGGTAGCTCAACAGGATAAGCATTTGACTGGGATGCAGGAGGTGGCAGGATTGAATCCCAGCCCAGAAACCCAGCCCAACTCCCTATTCCAAGGGTGTGTCCCTGAAACAGTAAAAAACAGAAACATACATGATCATACATGTTGATTTATCTCAGCAGAATAAAACAAATCTGGGTGCATTGGCTGTTTGTCAGCTGTACATCGAGGCCGTTTAATTTGAACCATGTTTGTGTTGTTTCTGTGTTTTAATATTAATTAAATTTTTGTTTTCTTGTCAGAAACAGTTTTTATTATATTTATTATTAGAAGAATATCTGGTATTTGTCGTCCGGCGGCCATGTTTATCCTGTCTCTGTCCTGACCAGGTGTGGGAGCTGTCTTCAGGTGAGCTGCTCTTGTCTGTTCTCTTTGATGTGGAGATCATGGCTGTGACCTTTGACCCCTGCGAGTACTTCCTGTTCTGTGGCGGAAGTGATGGAAACATTTTCCAAGTGTCTCTTTGCAGCCAGGTGAGTCTGCATCGTTTGCATCTCCTACATCCTACATCTGTTTCCTGCAGCAGGTCATGAAAGTCATAGCGAACACAGGACCTTCATTTCCAGCTGACCAGTGTGCCCAGTGCTCCAGGCTCTGTGTCCAGCACATCAACCCCCTCCCCACCCACCCCTCCCCCCATCTGTCCTGTCTGTCCTCGAAATGCTATATGTTCCCACCATCTTTGTACGTATTACACCCCAGGATGTGTATTTAAATACAGCCCTCACCCCCACCCTGTTGCGGTGTTGGGCCCTGTGTCACTACTCCTAACCCTACAGAACAAACAACCTGAGCTGTTCTCTGCTGTTTGTTTCCTCTGCAGAGTCTTAGTCGGGACAGATCCTTCCAATCTGACAATGAGGGAAACCAGGTGTTCAAAGGTCACAGGTGAGAACATATACACATAAATCTTCAACGGCATTATATTTATTACATCTTTATTGTGGTTATAATAAAATGTGAAGTTTGCTGCTATGGGGACGAGGTTAAACCGACTCTTAACAAGATTAAAGAACAGACGATGTGTTGGAACCAGGAGGTTTGTTACTAAACCACAGGATTAATAAATGGTTCAGAGAAAACATTAAACACTGAATGTTTCTCTTGTTAGAACAGTGGATATGTGATTTCAATAACATGGGTCTAGATTTTTCTTGCCTGTACACTTCTCTCTAGCTGGTCTGGATTTGGACCCAATCGCAGGGTTGTTCTGTACCTTCATGGTGATGCACAAAGCTTCCGCCCCCTCTGTAACTGCAGGATTCTCTGGCACAGACTGAAACAGAGAAACAGAATGTGCTTTCAGCCACACAGAGAAGAAATGTGGATTTGACAAGGAAGGAAAAACAAGAGAAACAGAATGAAACAGAAGAAGATTTTTATTTTATTTTACTGAAACCTGTTCACATAAGATTTTTACTGTAGCCCTGTTGGATTCTTAACGTTGCTGAAATACAGGTGACCTCCACTCAGTAGACGAGTTTCATAGATATGTTCACACCTGTGTGTTGTCCTCAGGAACCTGGTGACATGTCTCTCCATCTCAATGGACGGGACCTTGCTCCTCTCTGGGTCACATGATGAGACGGTTCGACTCTGGGACATTAACAGCAAACAGAGCATCCGCTGCCTCGCCCACAAAGGTAAACCCGCCCCCCCAGTGTGACATTAGTGACAAGAGTGTAACCGTGCAGTAATAAAATGTACAGTCTGATGTGAATAAATAATTAAACAGTTATAATAAATCCGTCAAGAAAATGTAAAAAAGGCAAATGCAGTGTTTCCCTTAGGTTTGGGGGGACGACGCGGGGCAAACCATTTGCCGGATTAGCCCCTGTACTGTTTCCACAGCATTGAAGCGCGTCAAACCTTCATTCACTTTCTGGATTGCAACGTCTCGGCTACCGTACTTTCACCACGTCTCTCAGTTATCATTCTGTTTTTGTAACTTAGCAGCAGTTATTGTGTATTTTAAATATGCAGACATTCCTGATGCAGCACACAAGTACAGCGTGTGGAAAAGTTCACAAAATAATTTACTGTCACGCTCTGACCGATCCTGAATCTGTGTCGGGAACAATTAATAATCATAAATAATTAATAAAGTTAGTGCTGTCAATGCCTGCAGAAATGCGCTCAGACATTCTCACTGTGGAAATGTTCACATGGAACTTAAAATTTTAAGGACTTAAAATCAGCAGCGTCAGTGTTTGTGTCAGCTGCACACTCTGGGTGTTTTACTTACTGATGGCAGAATCAAGTCAAGTCTAAACAACCTGATCTGAATGACACAAAGTAAGTCCTCAAACCTGTTCAAGTTTCCAGCTGCAACTGATCTGCAGACTCATCGTCTGGTTCTTCGCGCTGCTTCATGTTGTTTTACTACATCTGTGTCTGAAGCTCAGAAGAACTGATCAGACCTGTTGTCTCAGAGGTGGAGGTGAACTGATCTATGTGTTTGTACTGCTCCCTGGTCTCTGCTGCTGGTTAGTTAATGATTCTTCTGACCCTGGAGCAGCTTTTAGTTTCCATCTCATCCATAATGAGTGCTGCTGCTGCTGTGTCTGACAGGGACATGACGAAGAAACCAGCTGCAGTGATCATGACTGGCACTTTGTAATTAACCAAATCCTCTCTGTGCTGAGGCTGTGTCACTTCAAAGAGCGTTGGGAGATAATAATCCTTCCTCTGGCCGGACTGACGGACTTGTCCCCGTCATGTTTTCAGACAGTGCTCCTGCCAAACCTGCTCACAAAAAACAGTCTGAGGAAAAGAACAGCTTCATCCTCCGAGACAGCAACACTACAGAAAAAAACTACTAGGGTTGTAAGAAAATATTTATACACTGATATATTTTTTTGCAATACTGAAACAGAGAATTGTGGCAGACAGTGGTTCACTTTATTTGAACCCCTAATCATCAAAAAGATGTTCCAACAGTTTTTAAAAAAATTTTTAACTCAAAGTGCATATGGTTGTGTTCTGTATATCAGTGATCCCCAGCCACTGGGCCGCGGTCCAGTACCGGTCTGTGGGTCATTTGGTACTGGGTTGCACAGAAAGGGGGAAAAAATTATTTCTGTTTCATTGACAATCATAGTCTTTTATTTTGAAAAACCGGATTCTCTGCCTTCTGCTCCTCTTGATGCGCTCTGTTTGTAAACATACCTTGGGCACTGAGAATGTCCGTGCTGGAAGAGGGTCAATTGCTGGAGATTGCAAAAGACAGTGCCCTTAACAGTAAGTTTGAGGCGATCTCTGTAAAACCCACCAGCATTCTAATCGCCACAAAGAGATGGGCTTTTCAGTCTACCACCAATTTATTTTACTTTACTTGGCAGACGCTTTTATCCAAAGCGACTTACAAGGAGAAGACACCAGCAATTACCATTTGGTTTCCGTAAATTCTGAGTTACTAAACTAAGAGCTATGTTATAGAGAGTGAACCTGCAGGACCTGGAGATCGCAGCTACATGATCATTCAGACTCAGTTTGTCGTCTATCCAAACTCCAAGGCTTTTTGCAGACTCCGGAGGTGTAGGGAGCCAATTTGAATTGAGATATTTTGCTGAGGGGAGTTGTTGCCTGGAAAGATCAGGATCTCTGTTTTGGATAAGTTCAATTGGAGGTGTTGCTCAGACATCCATGCCGATATGTCCGAGAGACAGGCCGAAATTTTTGTTGAAATAGTGGTATCCTCAGGACAGATAGAGCTGAGTGTCATCAGCATAGGAGTGATAGGAAAAGCCATGGGATTGGATGATGTGACCAAGTGAGCGAGTATATAGTGAGAAAAGAAGGGGGCCAACGACAGAGGCTTGTGGAGCCCCTGTGGTTACCTTACAGAGTGTAGTGTCTCTAATGTCTCACCTCCCTATGATACCTGGAAGGACCTGTCTTGAATATAGGAGGTGAACCAATTAAGTACGGTTCCTGTAATTCCTAAATCTGAGAGCGTGGTGAGAAGAATTTGGTGGTTAACCATGTCAAAGGCAGCAGATGTTATGGTAGGTTGTATGGTAGTAGGAGGTGTGAGGGGATAGGGTCCAGGGGCAGGTGGTGGGGTGACTTGTCTGGAGAAGCTTGGACATGTCCGAATACGAGAGAGGGGAGAAGGCAGACAGTGTTGACAGCTACCACTTTATCTAACTTACTCCAGAACTCCTCTATCTCTAGTACCTGACATCCCCCCTGTGGAGCATATGCACTGACAACGTCGTCTGTGACCTCAGGATTTCTCATTCTCTGTTTGGTGTTTAATAAAGCACCAGTTGTCTTCTGATTGAATTTGATAATAACCAGAATCAGAAATACTTATTAATTAATTAAGTTTTTTGATTCTTGAATCTTAATCCCTGATGAAATTATGAGGTGAGGTTTCACTTGCTCTTGACAGTAGGAAAGTGTAGAAGAGATATCAAAATTACAAATTACACTATGAGATACCAAATAACAAGGAATTCCAACAATACACTATAAATTACAGATTACACTGTTATAATTGAAATGAGACAGACAGATAAGACAATAATACCATATTATGTTAAGATGACATAAGTTACGGCAGGCTGTATATGTAATCAGCCTGTGAAGTATTGCAGAGTATAATGATTGTCCTTTCAGATGGAGGAGTTGTACAGCGACATGGCCACAGGAAGGAAAGATTTCCTGTGTCATTCAGTGGTGCATTTCGGTGTTCTCAGTCTCTCACTGAACGTGCGCCTATAACTGGCCAAGACATCGTGGAGTGGGTGGAAAGTATTATCCAGTATTGTCCTTATTTTGGACAAAATTCACCCCTCTGACACCACCTTCAGAGAGTCCAGCTCCATCCCCACCATGTCACTGGCTTTGCGAATCAGTTTGAGTCTGTTGGCATCTACAACCTGACGAGAGACGATTCTGGCCCTTCCTGTACAAAGCATTTCTGTTTTTAACCCAGTCCAGTTTATTGTCAATGTATGCTCCCAGGTATTTGTAGTCCTCCACTATGTCCACGTCACCCCCCATGGATAGAAACAGGAGTCACAGGTGTCCCAGACCTCCTGAAGTCCACAATCAGTTGCAGCTGCAGATAGCCCTGTTTGCACCATGTGACAAAGGTGTCCACCGTAGTCCGGTACTCAGTCTCTTCATCCCCACTGATGCATCCAATTATTGCAGAGTCATCAGAAAACTTCTGAAGGTGACAGGTCTCACTGCAGTAGCTGTAGTCCATGGTGTAGCGGGTGAAGAGAAAGACGGAGAGGACAGTCCCTTGAGGTGCCCCAGTGTTACTGACCACCATGTCAGACGCACATACTGTGGTCTATCTGTCAGGTAATCTACAATGCAGGACACAAGGGAGGCATCCACCTGCATCGCTGATAGCTTCTCACCCAGGAGGCTCAGCTTGATGATATTGAATGCACTGGAGCAGTCAAAAAACATGATCCTCACAGTTCTCCCCGGCTGATCAAGGTGGTTGTAGATACGGTTGAGCAGGAAAATGATGGCGTCATCAGCTCCGATGCGGGGCTGGTACATGAACTGAAGGGGGTCCAGGTGTGATCTGACCATAGGTCGGAGCTGATCAAGAATGGGTCTTTCCAGAGTCTTCATGGTGTGAGAAGTCAGTGCCACGGGCCTGTAATCCTGGGGGCCATTGGGACGTGGCTTCTTAGCTACAGGAACGAGGCATGATGTCTTCCACAGCACTGGGACTCTCTGCAGACTCAGGCTCATTGTAAAGATTTTATGAAAGACTCCACAAAGCTGGGGTGCACAGGCTTTGAGGACACGGGGGCTCACCCCATCCGGTCCAGCAGACTTGCCTGAGTGAAGTCTACTCAATTGTCTCTGAACCTGATTGGAAGTGAGGGTGATAGGTGGGGGAGGGCTGTCAGGTCTTTCACAGGCTCCTATGGTGCCGTGGGGAGGTGAGGGGGGAGATAGTGGAGTGGGTGTGGATTGCTGGCTGGCTTCTGGTAAGTCTGCTGGGGGGTGTATGTTCACTGCAGTGTCAAATCTGTTAAAGAACAAGTTTAACTCATTGGCTCTGTCCTCACCCCCCTCAGTTCCCCTGCTGTTGGATGTCCCAAATCCTGTGATGTACTTCATGCCGCTCCAAACTTCTCTCATGCTGTTCTGCTGTAATTTCCACTCTAATTTCCTCCTATAATTGTCCTTGGCCTCTCTGATCTTGACTCTCAGTTGTCCCTGGACCATTCTCACCTCCTCTCTATTGCCTGCCCTGAAGGCGCTCTTCTTGTCATTGAGGAGGAATTTGATGTCACTAGTTACCCATGGCTTGTTATTTGGGTAACAATGGACAGTACAAGCTGGAACAATGGAGTCAGTGCAGAAGATGATATAATCAGAGATACACTCTATTAGTCCATCAAGGTCCTGCCCATTGGGCTAACAGAGTGCCAGCCAGTCTGTCACCTCAAAACAGCCCCGTAATTCCTCCAGGGCCTCCTCCGACCACCATCTGATACTCTTTGTGGTTACAGGCTGCCTCTTCACAATAGGGACATAGCAGGGGGTCAGGTGAACTAGGTTATGGTCAGAGCTACCCAGTGGGGAAAGGGGGGAGGAGCTGTTTGCGTCCTTAGCGTTGGCATACAGTAGATCTAAAGTTTTCTCCTCTCTGGTGTTACAGGTGACATACTGTGTGAATGTAGGAAGTGTAGTGTCCACGGTGAGATGGTTGAAGTCACCGGAGACGGCGATAAAAGCACTCGGATGCTGAGTCTGTAACCGGGCTATGGTAGAGTGAATGATGTCACATGCACCTGTGGGGTTGGTAGAGGGAGGAATGTAAACAGCCACCAAAATGACGTAAGAAAATTCTCTGGACAAATAATACGGTCTGAGTCCAACAGCACACAGTTCAATGTCTGGGCAACAAATCTGCTACAACCCTAACAAAGATCCTCTCATGGTACTTTGCAGTATAAACTGGTATAAATCACATATTTAATTCCCATTAAGTCAGTTAGTTTTATTTAATATCCTTCTGTAGATTCTTTTTAAATCTGTGACTTGTCCTTAACTCGGTTCTGTCTCTGTTAACAACTCAAGTATTCAGCTATAAACATACATAAACTGTGAGGTTCAGTCAGAGTTCATGGTGGCGAGGAGCAAAGTGAGAAATGAAGGATATGAATCAGTTCCACAGTTTTTATATCTGCAGTGCTGCAGAACTGAATGTTTCTGTCTCCTAGAGGCTGAGTTTCAATGTGTCAAATCTCTGCAACTGTTATTAAGAAACATTCGTCTGACAGCTCAAGGCATTGGAGCGAGACCTCTTGACGTTACAACTATCTCTTACACCATCTGAAACACTGCTCATCTTAGCACTCATTAACCCGAGAGACGCCGACAGCTCCGGGTGAACCTGAACACATCAAGTTTGAAGAAAATGGGCCATGCTAAGGACACAGAGACACCTGAACACAACATGCTGCATTAAATAGGAGAGACCTGATGACACCTGAACTAGATCCACATAGAGATATCAATAATGGGCTTTACTATAATTTGCTGCTCTGTAACAAAAATGTAAAAATAACGATGCAGACAGTTCGCAGGAGAAGGTTTGTTAGTGCAGCTGAACCAGGTGTGTCCAGGTATGTCCTCCAGATGAGTGAGTCCAGTATAAACAGTGTGGCAGGTGCTGCTACTCCCTCTGTATCTGCAGTATGTTGGCAGCTGTTCAGCCCTGAATACTTGCTCAGATTTATGTCTTCATGTTGGACCAGGTTTGGATCATTTGTGTAATTTCAGCAGCTGGAGCCAAGTGGACGATCAATATTTCTAACTGATAATTATCCAGTTTCTATCACCACAACAAGAGAGAAATATACTTTGACTTCACAGTAGAAACTGTGTCTTTTCCCTACTGAAGACTTTTATTCCTGCTTTTATTCGCTGCCTTTTCACTAGAAGTTAAAAACCAACCCGGACAAACTATGAAGACTATGGTAAAACTGGAAAACATGGAATTTTACACGTCAATGTTAAAGTCTGTGTCACCAATAAAAAACTTGAATTTATTCATTTAAGTACTATAAAGTCTGAGAGCAGCAAATAAAGATGTGACGGATCATTACTCATCACATTTAGATGTAAAAACTGCTGTGTTTGCTGAAACCAGACAACAAGGATCAACAATATCTGGATCATAGACTTTAAAGACCTTAACAAATTTTTAAATTAAATATACATGAAGACATTTCTGGAAATTTAAACGGTTGAAAATTAAAATGGTGGGACTTAACAGACTTCACTTAAATGGACTTTGACATCAGAACATCACAATTTGTGTGTTGAACATGTTTTCATTTGTTTAAAGGGAAATGTGTCGAAAAAGTCAGACACAATGTTCAATTCAATTAAATTTTATTTGTATAGCGCCAAATCACAACATGAGTTATCTCAAGGCACTTTACAGTGTAAGGT
>JAUBNQ010000020.1:25583915-25595747 GCA_032353495.1 Ctenopoma kingsleyae
GGCTAAGAGAAGATCATTAGTGACTTTTACCAGCGCTGTTTCTGTACTATGATTTACTCTAAATCCTGACTGAAAATGTTGGACCAAGGTAAACATCATGTTGGACCAGTTTAATCATGTTGCGTGACCAGTTTAAATACAGGGTAGGACAGTGTGTTAACTTTTTGTTGCATCAGTTTAAACGTGTTGTCGAACAAGTCTAAACATGCTTTTGGATCAGTTTGAATGCAGTACTGGACCAATGTAAACTCTATTCTGCCTGTTTCTATCCTTGTTCAACAGTTTGTCTCCAACTCTGTGAATTATTCATCACTTGTCGTCATGGAGACAGCAGCATCGCTTCATTGACCCGTTGTGATGTTAATGGACGGGTCGTATCCTCACCCTTCAGCCCCGTTTGTCCTCGTCTTGTCTATTCACATTTACATTTAAGCCTCATCCTCAGAGACTTTTAATGAGGCAGCTGGTCCAGGGTAAAGTCCTACTCAAGGACACTTTAGCAGCTGCTGATGGACACGTCTCTCAGACAGGATAATGCATTAAATACAGATATGTTTGTATGCTGCCTGAGCAGGACATCAGTCCGTACTGTAAAATGGTTTTGATTCTGCTCTGACGACGAGAGGAAAACATCCGGAACTTAAAAAAACAGCAGTATCTCTGTGTTTCAATAGATCCAGCTGCAGAGATGGACATCACACTGAGGAGGCTTAATATTTACTAAAACATCTGAGACTGAGCCTGTGCAGAAGGTTGTGCTACACAGGAGAGGACACAATGTCTCTGCAGGAGTTGTCTTCACTGTAACATGGAAATCCAGCTGTTACGGAGACAGATCTGTCAGAAACATCTTCAACCATCATTAATCAAACTTCTTCAGTCCCTGACTTTGAATCGCCTGAATAATGAAGAACAGCTCTACTTCATTACAGCAGCTAAGATTCAAGATTTAAGATTTTGTCATTTAGCATACAATAAAATACACAGGCTGAAATGAAATGTTGTTTCTCACCAGCTTCTGACTGGCAAATCTAAGAACTACAAAACCTAAAAACAGACAAACAGCAGCTTAAGTTGTGAGCATTCAGACCATAGACACACTCACTGAGCAGCAGTCCTCTCGTGGAGAGGGGTTAAATTTCAGTGTGTTTCACTTTCAGCATCCTGCTTCAGCTGATGCTCCTATACCTCTCAGACGACAGGAGGGAGAACAGGAGTCAAATGTGTCTCAGACCACGTCAGCAGGTGGTTTGAGTGATTGGATCCATATTGGTGGCTGTTGTATTTAGCGTTGTTCACTTGCGATCTGATCGTGTTAGTCGTCTATGCATACAGGGTCTTATCTTTCTATTGGACTTAAATTCTGGCTACAGGGACTAAATGAGTTGTTCCTGCAGTCAGAAACACTGGAATAGATGAGCCCACAGAAAGGTTTTGATATTAGTAGCTTTCAGACTGCAGGATTCTCTCTCTCTACCTGTGGGGTCACCTGGCGGTCATTTTCCTTTTTTCATTTTCTCCCTGCTCGTTGTCTCAGAGGATTTTCTGCAGCTAGATGTTTTATGCAGCTGCTCGGCTACAGAAACAGTAGCTTGATAGAAAATAAATATTCTTATTTTCCAACACTGCAGACTGATCTCCTTGCTCTGGGTGATACTGGGCACTGACAGTATCAGGGTCAAGAGTTTGATTCCCCTGAGCTCAGCATTTTCTCTGGTCTCACAGTAATGTAGACTTCATATACTTTTACTGTGAATCAGACAGAGAGTAAAGAGACACAACTCAGTAACGTATTGAATCCTGAATGTGCAGGTGGAGTTTAGAAGTTCAGTGTTCAGAGATTTAATGTGAGATGGATGAAATTCTCATGTTTTAAATTTACACTATATTATTTTTCAGTAGTGTTTTAGATGCAGAACACCTGATTAGAGATCAGTGGTCTGGTCCATCGGTCATGTTAACAATAATCTGAGCTGTTTGCTTCTGTATGTAAATGAGTGGCCTCCTGTTTTAATTAGCAGATGTTTGTCTGTGGATTTGTCAGTAAGTGTGACGCTGTTCCTTCACTCATTACTGCAAACATCATCCTGTTCCCCTGTGCTTTGTCATCTGCAGCCTCTTAAATTGATGCCTGAGGTAATATGAGGGAAATTAATTTGAAAATTCCCCAGACAAGAACTTGTGTGACAGCAGGGTGGAACACAGCAGTGAGGAAAACTCCACTGCTGGAAAAGTAAAAGCAGTGAAATCCATTGTATTGTTAAGAGATTTGGGTATTTTCTGGGAGGACTGAAGGTTAGAGGTTATGTCTCTGTGAATGGCAGCAAATCGACTCCCACATGCTGTTTCCTGGCTGCACTTTGGAGCTTTTGTTGGAGTGAAATCTGGCAGAGCGTCACCTCGGCTTCTGATTTTCTGATTGAAGACAGAGCTGGGAGCTGCTCTGTCTTTGTGGCTTTCTTCTGATAAGCTGGAAATCACGATTTGTTTCTGTGAAAGAATGAAAATGTTTTTTACAGATTCAAGTGAGGCAGAGCAGATTAAAGCTTCCGTTGTTTGATTTAAACAGGTCACTGCAGATTTTTTCACATCTGATCTGTGAACATCACAACGGGTCATGTTTGTTTCAGGTTCGTGATGAATTTCAACTCCTAAAGCAGAAAGTCATCGTAACAACTGCTCACATGTTAAATGTCAAGGTTTCACAAACAAGGACAAATTGTTTCACATCCTTTTGAACATTAACACGTCAGGTACAGACTGATCGATCACTCTAATCAAACATAGTTTAATCTAGCTGACAGTCACTGCATGATGGGACTGAAACTGCACGTTTACATGGAGTCATTCATCAGATGCTTTTATCCAAAGTGAGGAGCAAAGCAGGGAGAAAGCAAAGTGCCAGTAGAGAAAATGCTAAAGAGGTCATATTATGCATAATTTTAGATTCATTTTTTTAATCTGCGGCTCCACTGAAATAGTTTTGGACAATTTATAATTCAAAACTTCTAACGTGCCTTTATGCAGCACGGTCGACGGCAGAGACCTGAGATGTAGTTTGGATTGATTTCTTCTACATTCCTTTAGCTCGTCACCGTCGACACCGTCATCTCTACACTGAAGGTACAACTGAACATATGAAGCATAAAAGCTGCAGAAGAGTTTCATCTTTACCCCCTTACTGCCTGAATTTATTTACAGTTATATCAAAAAATTTATTGTGTTTTTACTGTCAAGCAGATACTAAAGTGGAGATTGTTAATTTGAATGCAGTACATAAAATCGATATGAATTTAGCTATGATGCAAATTAGCGACATTAGACAAAATAGTAATTAAACTTAATTATAAACTTATTTTATTAATGCTACTATTGCTGAAACGGGGATTTGAAATTGAATAATGATAACAATTTAATATTCACATGTACAATCACTGCTGTTCCATCATCACAGTATTTCAAATACATGAGCAGTTGTTAACCCCATAACTCTGACAGTACACAGTGCCACTAAACTACTCCAGTTCATTGTGATCCAATTTGAGGGCAGTATTTGGATAATGATTGTGACAGTATCCATGTCCTACAATCTGCATGTGTTTGACTAATGTTAGTGTACGCGTAGGCTCCAGACAAAAGTGTGATTAACTGGTGGGTCTGGCAGTGGGCTTTGTAAAATTAGACCCATGCAGCAGTTTGATCTGCATTGACTCTTCTTCCACCCTTCATGTATACTCTTTTTCACCTCCTACAAATTCCACAAAGCCTTCAAGAAGACCGTGTCTTTATTTTCACTGTTCTTTTTTGTTTTCATTCTCATTATGTCATCTGCTCTCCACCGGCCATTTTTAACCTGCTCATACTTTGTGAACAGATTTTCTTTGGCTTCATGAAACGTTTGCAGATAACTTGCAGGATATCTGACCCTATGAAGGACAGTTTCATGCGTTTTTTCTTCTAAGTACTTTTACAAAGCAACTTGTTATTAATAAGGACACCTCCTTTAATGATCTTGTGTCAACTCCACTCTATGGTCTGGAGATTTTCTGCTGCGATCCTGAAGTTGTGACGTTGTGGTGGGCTAGTTTAAAGTGCACAGTCTTTGACGTGATTCCAGATTTTTGACACGCTCTGTAGTTTTCTCTCTTCAGTAGTAATCATCTGTGAAAAAAATATAGAATCTACATAAATATACAGAATAAACAAAGTTTCTTTGCCTCAAGAATTTCTAGGAATCGAGTTTCTTGTATAGTTTTCAGACCCTGCTGAGAAGCCGCTGAGCGAGCAGAGAAAAGTTCATCCCTTCGTTGTGGGTCTGTCAGCAGGGAGCTGCAGTAGTTGAGACAAGGTGACGGTTATCAGCGATGACTCCCTCCTCATCCTCAGATTCCTGGCAGAGTTTGTGGGACAGTCAGTGAAGATCCTATGTTGATGCTGTGCTGCATGAAGGTCTGACAGGCAGAAATACGTGTAGGAGGAAATTCACGGATCTCCTTTGAACCTCATCCTCCCGCTCCCTCCTCACCCTCAGCAGGAACCCTCACTGTCTTTTCAAGGTTCTGTAGAGAAACACAGATGTACTTTAACCACAGACTTAAAGAACAGGATGAAGTTTAACTAAAACCTTAATTTAATCACAAATTCTTCAGTTATTTACCAAAACCTGAACCTGGTCTCTGATCTGTGTGAGAAGAAGAGAAGAACTAAACATTTCATGAATGGGAAAAATTTAAAATAGTGACGCAGCATAATCCTGATCACAAGTTAGGTTTACACCATGTTATGGCTCCGAATTCAGAGCTTTGTGAAGACCAGTGTAACCTCTCAGATTAATATTTCTGTAATCGTCCTCAGAAAGTTTGAAGTTTTCCTTCATAGAACATGCAGTCAGACTAAGACACTCACTCTGGAGTTGTTTAAATATTTTAATGACCAATCAGAAGCAGAGCAGATTAATATTTCACACTAAAATCCATTAAAAGAACATGACAGACTTAATGAAGTACACGCCCACTTTGAGGTTCCATGACTTACTCAGGTTCTTTAGAGAACAGTGATGGTTCACATGTGATGTTATTGGGGGCTTGGTTCATTTATTTGTTTTGTTGGTGTCTTATTGATGTTTGACAGATAAAACAAACCTCTGATTTATCTTCCTCTGTAAGATCTCCTGCAACGTTGTCAGAAATGACCCGTAGAGCTCACAGCTGAGGTCTCATCCACATGATTCAGTGTTTGTTAGTTTGTCACTTATAATCGCTCTGTCCGGTTAAATATTCGGAAAGGTTTTCCTATGGTTTTCAGTTTTGCAGCTCTAATAACTGAGCAGACGTTTAGGCCGGGAATAAACTTGCTGTTCACCAATGTATTGATGTAGATAACGGCAGCACCATCGGCGTCTTCACACACTTTCTTGTGTTGTGTATGTTCAGTGAATTTAGTTGGGTCTTATTGGGGCTTTTAGTTTGTAGTAACTCAGATTTTACAGAGCCTGAATGGTAATTGCTTGGGTCTTCTCCTTGTAAGTTGCTTTGGATAAAAGAGTCTGCCAAGTAGTGTTGTTTTTGGGGGCCTGTCTTAATTTTAGTTTTAGTCTATTTTCATCTAGTTTTAGTCAATGAAAATTGTATTTTAGTCTTTTTTTTTTTTAAGTGATGTAATTCTATTTAACCCAGTCAATATAGTATAAGTACCTAGTAGTATAGACGAAACCAAAATTTTCTTTTAGTCAAACCCATTTCACAATTCAAACGGTTAGGTTATCTTATTATATTATTGTTACCTTATAGACCTAAGAATACTGTACATCCATTCCAAACACAGAAGACACTCTGATTTGAATTTACAACATATTGTTCGTCTTTGGGAGAAAAAGGCGAAGAGTCGCTTCGTCTTTTTCTCCCAAAGACGAACCCCGGCTGGCCAGCAATCTGCTAACTCACCACAGCTGTATCATAGATATCAAGAAAAAGTATTCTGATACGGTCTATCCCTATGACCTGTATCTTTGATCTAAATAATGCTGCGAGTGGGGATTGAGGAAGTGTCGTTGTCTGCGTCTGAGCAGTGCAATCTAATGTGAGTGAGTCCCAGTGAGACACAGGAAACAGAAATACTGCAAAATAATAATGCAATTAAACAAGAGGAAATTACGTCTTGTCTCGTTTTAGTCAACGAAAAAGAGAGACATTTTAGCATAGTTTTTATTTTGTAAACCACATTTAGTTTCGTTTTTATTCGTCAACAATATTACATTATATATTTAATTACAGTTAGCGTCACATGACCAGCATTTACGTTGCGTCTCATCTCGTTTTTCTCACGTGATAAAGGTTCATTGACGACGATATTTAGTCATAATTTTCGTTGGCGAAAGCAACACTACTGCCAAGTAAAATACATTTAAAGGTTTAGCCACAAGGGGGCATACTAGAGCCTGATCATCCCTGACCAACAACATAATTTCTTTATCGTGAACATAAACAGAAGCTACAGATAACCGTGTAAATGGCGGGTGTGTAGATATTGGTAGTTTAGGAAGTCTCTGTTTTTTTTCCTTCCAACATTGACGCTGTCGTGGTGATTCAAAGCTGCTGGTGAGTTCATCTGTTATCACTGGTCATATACAGGATTGCACCTCGCATACGTGTAGCATTAATTTCTGAAGCCGTGCTCAACAAAGGCTATGCAAGTGCACCATATTGCATAAGAACCTGTGTAGTTAACAAGTATATCCTAGGACGGCTGTGGCTCAGGTGGTAGAATCAAGATAAAGGTTTCAGCTCGTCCCAGCACATCGCTGCTGAAAACCAGATGTACCGAGATCAAATCATCATTTCAGAGATGAAGGATGTTTCTGTTTTCAGGATATAGAGAGGAAAGTGTAGAAAAGCTGCAGGTTCATTAAGGTTTCATTAAATGTCACAAGCATCTGATGGTAGTGAGGCTGGTTAATATTTCAAATATAAATGGTGACTTCAGTGACAGAACTCTCAGCAAATGCTCTAAAATAAATCATGTTCTCCAAACAAACATATTAACTGCACCAGTGTTTTCTGATCTCATCTCCATGTTTAACAGAAACCAAATCAGTTCAGAATTTCAGTAACATCTAATTAACTGCTGTGGTCGGTGATGTTTTTGGTTTTCCTGCAAAGGAAATTCTAGTTTCTTATTCACCGAATATTGCAGTACTTTCAGCCGGAGGTGTATCAAAGTATCTGCAGTCTAAAGTGCAGAATATTGCAGTATTTACAGTACATCACTTCTTTTCTCTGTGTTCAGGTCCTGTGACGAACGCCATCATCATGCCAGCTCCGGCCAACATGTTCCTGCCCGACAGTCGTCCCGTTGTCCCTATGCCGCGCTTCAGCCGACACCTGCACAGCTCCGAGGGTGAGGGTGGGGAGTTGGGGGAGGTGTGTGTCCGTCTGGGTCTCTACACACAGGTGAGTCTACAGGGAAGGCCACACACCCTCACTTCAAAACAACTGAACTTCATTAAAAACAGAAAAAGAAACATTAATTTCTACATCCTTAAACATCCTCAACACTTTTCTCCAGATTAAAACTGAACTTGTTTCTGTTCGTGTGAATAATCAAATACAGATTAAAGTAAATTATACTGATGTTCAGGTGGAAAACTAAAACATAAGCAGCTTCTTATGATCACAATGCGATAATAAAATGTGTCAGTTTCGTAGCTGTATAAAAATATATTTATTTTGCTTTTGATTAAGTTTCTAACACTAAAACTTCTTGTATTAATTACATAAAATTACATATAACTGTTCACTTTATTCTGATTCTTTCATGTTTAAGGTAATATTTTTTTTAAAAGTTTTACTTTGAAATTATACCTCAAATATTGATTTTATTGTCAAATAATCAAAATGTGTTTGACACTGATTAAAACTCAAAAAACCCAAAATCTTGCTTGCTTATTTTGAAAGTATATGATAAATGTAAAAATTTATAGTTTCAAACTCAAACTCAGTCCAATAGTGTGCAACAAAAAAGATTTTTATTTTGAAATTATTGTATAATGATCAGTTCAGACTTTTACTTTGAAATGATCCTGAAATGATTATTTTATTTTAAAATGTTGCAGGCAGAAGAGGAGTCGTACCTGCAGAAAGCTGACAGGCTGAATTCTTTGATGAACGCTGTGACAGACAAGGTAAGAGGGGGCGGGCCTCAAACCAACCGTGTCTGTCACTCACACAGTAGGGACATGAAACTTTATTAATAATAAAGATTAATAAAGAACCTGTGCCACTGATCAACTGTTGCTGAGTGTTCGGTTTGTTTCAGCTCAGAGGGGTCCCTAATATTTTGACTACCTCGTGTGTTCCTAATAAAGTGACCACAGACTGCAGAAGCTGAAAACTGGTCGGTTTAAACAAAAAAAAAGTTTTATTTTTAAATCATATCCAAGAAGTTTTAATTGGTTTTATTTGTATATACGATAGTTTAATTTTAAAACCAAATAACAAACAAACAGAAGTTAAAGCTAAACGCAATAACAGAAGAAAAAACAGCAGCTGGAGGAACAGCACACACTGGAACCACTTTAACCAGATGTGAGATTTATTTCTGTGACTTCTTTAATAATGTTTTTTTTGTGTTTGTTGTGTGTCAGTCTGTGTTTGGTGACGGTGAAAACACAAAGGTTCGAGTTGCAGAGTTGGAAGAAGAAGTTCAGACTCTGAAGAAAATCAACAAAGATCTTTACGACTTCTCCAGTCAACTGCTCACTAAGCCTACGTAGACACACACACACACACACTCACTGACAAACACTCTGATTTTTGTTGTTTCAAAATAAAATTCTTTTTATATGACTTCCTGTGCTGTTTTTGTTGCTGCCTACAACTACAGAGTTGATTGAAAAGCCGATCTCTATTGTGGCGATTCAGATGCTGGTGTGTTATACAGTGATCGTCTCAAACTTACTTTAAAGTCCACCATCATTTGAAATCTCCAGCAACTGACCCTCTTACCGCACAGACACGCTCAATGCACCAGGCATGTTAACAAATGGAGCGCAGACGGCAGACTCTGCCAGTCTTTTATTTTGAAAAACCGGAAGATTCCGGTCTGTCCTCCATTTGTAAACATGCCTGATTGTTTTAAAATAACAGACTGTGTCCTGTGAAAACAGAAATAAAATAATTATTTTCTTTATCTGCAGCCCGGTACCAAATAGAGGTTTCGCTTGGGCTTTCACGCCTCTCTCCGTGAGTTCGCTTCCCTCCGCTGTTCCGGTACAAATCGAGCATTTGCTAGGAAAGTTTTCTGGATGGAGTGAGTGTTTCTGTGACTTCCTGTATAGACGGTAGCTTTATTGTTAAAGTTGGTAACTTCATCTTCACTGCAGCTTTTTGTCTCACCTGCTGTAACTATCACCTGACAACACATACAAACCTCTCCCTGCTGTCAGTGGGTGTGTGGTGGGCTACACCTGGACAGGTCACCAGTCTGTCACATGGCTGACATTCAGAGACAGACAAATATTCACAGCTATGGAAAATTTATAGAGACATCAATTAACCTAACATCCTTGTCTTTGGATGGTGGGAGGAAGCCAGGAGAACCCAAAGAGAACCCACACAGACACAAGGAGAACATGCAAACTTCACACAGGACACCTGGCTGACCCGTGGTTTCAAAACATTTCCACCAGTAACTAACCTTTAATTTTACCTGAACTACACTTTGTTATGTTTAATTCACACAGCAAACTGTAGCTAACCTATCTACCTGTCTACTAGCCCAACTGCCTCTAGTTACAAGTGCGTGTCGTCTACAGAGCTGGATGAACCTGAGAGTCAGAGGTCAAAGGTCAGATGAAGTTAAGCAAAGGGTTTTTCTAAAATAACGAAAACATTTCTCAGATGTAAACAGCAAAGTTCAAGTCTGATCAAACTGAATCTGATAAGTCACATTAAACCAATAGCAGATCTTCTTCTGCAGCAAACTCCACTCAGCTCCAGTATTTTATCTCTGGGTCACATTTGGATTTACACAGTGGTTAAATTCAAATTCCAGAAACCAGCAATTTATGTTTAGACTTCATACAAATAGTCAAACAGATCAGATTTTTATTTACACAAAAATGTAATAATTCGCAGTAGGATATTTGTACATCAATCTAAGTTAACAGTGGGAATAAAAGTGCTGCTCTGTGTCAGATCCAGACTCCATTCAGAGGTGGTCTCCAGTCATCTCTTGAACATTTTCTTTCATTGGTCTGATGTTGGATAGTTTTATTTTAAGCTGAAAATAAATCAGATCTGATGTGACAGAAGTGAAAGAGAAGGCCAAACTGCATTCACTAACTGCAGCATTTTTACCGCTACCTCCTCTTAGCATTCAACAATTTAATCACCTTTGACAGAAATGGTGAGTAAAACCAAACCACTGTTCCAGCCCTGCTGAAACTGTCTGAAGCTGCTTCATTAATAATCGTTGTTGAGCCGATCAGTGACAAGAGTCCACACAAAAAGAGCACAGCTGTGCAGCTATAAATAATCAACGTGTAATCTGACTCGCAGGTATCAGGGATAAAAAGACATTAGAAATATTAAACGACTGGCTTAAAGTCAGATTACAACGCAACAAAAATCTGAACATACACAAGAATCTTGATTAATGCTGTTTTCAGTGATGTATGTTCAAACCTCCAGAAGAATTGACCGAGTCGAATGAAGCAGGAGATGAGAAACAGTTTGTGTGTGTGATCCTGTCGGACACAGCAGAGGGAAGGATTAAACCCGCTGAGGTTGAAGGTCATGAAAAACAAACCATCCTGACACCACAGTTTCCTGTCCACAAACCAAGACCTGATTCCAACTTGGACCCAAAACTCAGGTCTGGACCTTCAAACACACAGGACCAACAAACTCCAAACAATCACAACATGAACGAATGTGTTAAATCTATAAAGTCCATAAATAAAGTAAATATTGAGAAGTGAAACTATGGAAATGTGACATTTAAAAATACGAAATGTAAAAAGTGTGAAATGTCACATAGTTTAAATATTCATCAGCCCCGACATTTAAATGAATTTTCACTTTGACCTTCACGTTAGTAATACACAGAATGTCCCTTTACTGTCAATATTATTGAACAGATTATATGAAGTCAGTCTGATGAATTCATAATTCACAATCATCAGTATGATCAATAATCATTTATTGGTTATGATTCCTAATTAATTCCCATTAATGTTTATTCAAGAATTCAGCTGCTTGTTAAAAGATCATACTACAAAAAAGTATAAAAATGAAAGATCATACTGCGACTTTATAAGCAGTGAAACACAGTGTCAGTGAGGAGCAGAAACCAGGTTATCATTGTCCTTCAGGCTGTGTGTGTGTGTGTGTGTGTGTGTGTGTGTGTTGTTGGGTCTGAGATTTCAGGTGAAGAAGATTTATCTGATCTCACATGTTCATCATAAAAAACCTTTAATCACTGAGTAGGAGGAGGATGAAGGCTGAGTTGCTGTTAGAACTGGAAATGAATAACTGTTTCTTGACATCTCGTCCTTTTACCTGAACTTCATCCACTTGCAGAGCTGTGAGGTTCTGGTCCAGGTTCAGGATCTGACAGTGAGTCAGATTTTCAGAATAAAATGTGAAGATGATGATTTGATGATGATGATCTGTCTGATAGGTAAGATTTAAACCAGCTTAGTGCTGTTCCTTTAATCCCAATGACATGTTCCAGTCTGTGCAGTAAAATGTTATGGTCTATAGTGTCGAATGCAGCACTAAGATCTAACAATACCAGTACAGAGAGAAGCCCTTGGTCTGAAGCTAAAAGAAG
>JAUBNQ010000020.1:25596108-25606630 GCA_032353495.1 Ctenopoma kingsleyae
GGTCTATAATTGGCTAAAACTCCTGGATCAAGAGTAGGTTTCTTTAGGAGAGGTTTTACTACAGCTACCTTAAAAGCCTGTGGTACATAGCCTGCTACTAAAGACAGATTTATCTGCTCTAATATGGACGTGCTGATCAAAGGTAAAACGTCTTTGAGCAGTCCAGTCAGGATGGGGTCTAAGAGACACGTAGAAGATTTCGATTAATTAATTATTGAAATTAATTCTGCATGACCTACAGGAAAGAAGCAGTCCAAGTAAGACTGAGGTCTTACCAACAAATCTAGAGCTGTTGGACACGTTAGTCTGTCCATGACCAATTGCTTCTCTAATAGTTATAATTTTATTTGTAAAGAAATTAATAAAGTCATCCAGAACAGAAACTGATCCTGTGTATAGTACTGTATGTGTGTGTATTACTGTGTATAGTACCGTATGTGTGTGTATTACTGTGTATTACTGTATGTGTGTGTGTGTGTTATGTAAGCGTCTCGACTCTCTGATGTTCTGACGATGACGAATCACAACCTCACGGAGTCAAATTGAGCTGGATTCTTCCTCAAACCCAGAAACTGCAGCTGCAACGTCACCAACTGGATTTTACTCCAGCTACTGTAGTATTTCTGTTGTATTTAACCTCACTACTAGTATTATAGTAATATTGTAGTACTATTGTAGTAATCCTCCTCTAAATGAACATGTGGTTCCTGTAACGAGCTGAAACTTAAAATTCATGTTTAATGGGACTTTTGAACAGAGTCAGTTTTTGAAAACTTAGAGAACCAGAACTTATCAGACCAGAACCTTGGTGGATCAAGGTTCTGGTCTGATGGTCCGATGATCCTGTTCATCAACTGTAATTAAGAATCATCTGCTTTTATTCTGAAGGCCACAGGAAGATTCCTGAAGCTTTTTCAAAGTAAAACAAATTAATAAATATGAACAAAAAAACATGTTCTTTTAAAATAATAAACAATTCCTCCTCCATCACCTCCTCCTCTCCCCTTCTATTGACACCCCGGCCTCCTCCTCTCCTGATCTCCCACCTCCTTGTTTTAAGGATGATTCCTCCTTCACTCCATCTCTTCCTTCACCTCCTCACCCTATCTCCTCCTCTGTAGTCTTTTTTATCCTCCTGTTCTCCTCCACCTGTGGCTCCTCCTCTCCAAACTGACCTTTTGTTTCCTTGTGTTTTCATCACCTCCTCCTTTGTGTCTCCTCTAACAACTCCCTTCCACTTCCTCCTTTCTTTAACCACCACCTCCTTATTTTACCCCACACACCTCCTCCATCAACCTACATTTCTTTTAGTGCTTCTTTTTCTCCTTCCTTCCTCATTCTCACAAGCTCCCATCTCTCACCCCCTCCATCTCCTCTTCAGCACCTCCTCTCTTCTTCCTGCCCCCACCTTCACTTTGTGTTTTTGAAACCTTTTTTCGTTTCTGCACCTCCTATTTTTTGGGCGCAACCTCTCCTCTTGTCTCCCCCTTTTGCCTCCCCTTCAGTCTCCTCCTAGCAGCAGGAGGAGCAGAAGCCTCCTCCCCCCTCAGTCTCCTTTCAGCAGCCTGTCGGTGTTTCACGGAGCAGAAGGAGAAACCCTAGGAGCGGCAAAGCGATGCTGAGAGCGCAGCAGAATGTCTTTCACCTCCTCCTCCTCCTCCTGGTCCTCCTGGTCCCGGACTCTCGGAGCTTTCCTCTTCCTGCAGCTCCTCCTCTCTCCGCCGTGCCTCCTCCACCCGCAGCCGTGCCACCTCCTAGCGCAGATCGGGTACAAGGTGCGCGTTGGTGCGCTCCTGCCGGCGCAACGGGCGGCTCGCGTCCAGGTCCAGGCGGCGCTGAGCCGCGCGGCGCTCGCAATGAGCCGGGACTGGGTCACAGACCAGGACCACGAGCCAGACCGGGGTCGGGAGCGGGACAACTTTCTGCCCTACAACCTCAGCCTTGAGCTAGTGTCCCGGCAGCCGGCGACCGCGGACCCGGAGTCCCTGTTCCGGAGCGTGTGTCAGGGCGTGGTGGTGCAGGGAGTGTCCGCGGTGCTCGCCTTCCCGCAGAACCGCGACGAGCTGCTACAGGTGGACTTCATGGCCTCGTTCCTGGAGATCCCGTTCCTGAGCTTCATTGAGCACGAGGAGCCGCTCCGCACGCAGGTACGAGTCTCACTTAGACCCGGAATTCACCGGGTTCAACAATGTGATCCGGTTCAGCCGGAACCGTGTCTGTAGATTTGTTTGATCTGGTTTGACCTTGACCTGTCTGATGTCTGGAGGTTTGTCTGACATGGCACCCGCACCTCTTTTGGCTTGTTTTGGTTAAAGACAGGAGCGCGAACCTGGTTCGGACTGATTTAACGCAGACCTGCGGAGTTCTGCAGGATTCTGTGAGTCTCCTATGGATTCTGTCATTTTAAGCTTAAACCCGTTTCAGGTTTAAGTCCCGATAGTTTTCTCTCTCTTTGTCTGCTCTTTACCATGTTTTATGTTCCGGTCTCTCCAGGAGAGATCCCGGTTCTCTACAGACCACCAGACAGAAGAACTGAAATAATGAGGTCAGTGTGAGATGGAAACCTCGGGTCTCCTTCTCTGAGGTTTCTGAGAACGGGGTTTGGAGGTCCCGGTTTTCAGCAGCAAGTGGACCATGTTATTCAGATTCAGCTAAAACCAGTTTTAGTCTGAGAATAGGGGGTCCTGTTAGGACAGGTGGTGTCTCTAAAGGGCCTGATAGGCTGTTGTTCAAAAGGCACAATGGTCGTCTACAAGTCGTGGGGCCGGTGGTTCGATCCCCAAATCCTTTGGTGTGTCAAGACAGTGATTTTGGTGGATCAGACCAGCTGTGTTTGAGTCGGGAACCAGAAGCAGTGTTGAGCACCGGTACCTAAGACTGTTTAAATCTGGTCTTTGTGGACCAGCTCAGTTAAAGAACCAGATTTTCTTCTGAGACTGTTGAAACTTTAGGTAGATTTATTTTTACATCAAAGCGACTTAAAGTCTGTTAGAGAGACACTATGGCATCAATAAAGACCTGAGACCTGCAGCTGAGGGGGAACTGGTGGTCTAGAGGGTTCTGGGAGGTTTAAACCAGGTCCTGTTCATTTTTACACTTGTGTTGTTTGGTTTTAATCTCAGATTATTCTCCACCTTCTCATCCACCTCATCCACTTTTTCCTCCACCATCTCATCCACATTCACCTCCACCCCCTTGAAATAAAAACCATTCAGTTGTTGCAGTTTAAATTTTTTTTTGTCTTTTTTCTTTTGTCCCAGAAAGTGCTCCCACTTCCTGCCAGAGGCTTTTCACAGTAAAAGCCTTAGTGTGTATTGATGAGATTATCTCTGCAGGATTTTCATTTCACACTGAAAACAATCCAGTTATAGCTGGAGTGGGATTTCGGGGTGGGGGGTGGGGAGGTTCTTGTTTTTTAATCATGTTCTTCATGGAACAGCAGCACATTTAATCCTCAGACAGGTGGCGGTTCAAACAGGCAATAGGACCAAGACTAAGCAGGGTTTCAACATTCAGGCTGGAGGGGGTTCTTTTGATGTCTGTTCAGCTGATTCTGAAACGCAGAAACAGACACCGTGAACAGGTCAGGTGAACAGGTCAGGTGCTCAGTTCACCAGGTGTGAACAGTTATGAACAGAGGAGATGTTTTACCACAGTAAGAATAGAGAATGAAACAGGATGTGGACTCTCAAATGCAGCGATTGGTGAAAACTGTGACACAGGATTTGTTTTTGTTTCAGACAGACAGAGTTCCAGTGACAGAACAATCCAGGCAGAGTTTCATGGATCAGTATCAGCTAAAATAAATCTGATCCTACATGGACATGTTCTGTCTCAACGTGCTGCTGATGCAGCTGCTCTCCTTCACTTCAGAGTCTCTGACATCACTAAATATCAGAGTAGAAAACATTAAGAATGTTTTTGCTGTTACTGCTTCACATGACAAACTGGTTCCAGCATCACTAATGAACTCTGTGAGGAACTGATTTTAAATTCTATTCTAGAGAAGCTAATGTACGAGAAATATGATCTCTCTTGTTAATTCCAGTCAGAACTCTGGCTGCAGCATTCTGTATTAACTGGAGGCTTTTGAGTGAGTTATTGGGACATCCTATCAGTAATGAATTACAGTAGTCCAGTCTAGAAGGAACAAATGCATGGACTAGTTTCTCAGCATCACTTTGAGTCAGGATGTTTCTCATTTTAGTAATATTCCTCAGGTGGAAGAAGGATGTTCTAGATATTTCTTTTATGTAGGAGGTAAAGGAGATATCATGGTTAAAGATAACTCAAACATTCTTCACAGTAGTATCTGTCAATCCCACACACTACAAGCGTGTTTGCTCACAGTTTGTTTGTGTCTCATACATGCCTGAGAGTTCTACAGAGGTGTGTCTGTGTTTCCATGCACCAAAGTAACCAGGTTACTCAGGCTAATCGGGGAATGCATTTACCTGTATTGTTAATAGAAATCCACATATACTGTGTGGTGAAAAAGCATTTTTACCTTTTTTCATTTTATTTTTTCCATATTTGTCAAATGATTCAGATAATATAACAATTGTTAATGTTACACAAAGATAACCTGAACAAAAATAAGTAAAAGTATTTAAAAAAAATAAATAATAAAATAAGTGCAGTTTTTAAATGCTGGTTTGATTTATTAAGGGAAAAGAAACTGTACAAACCTGCCTGGTCCTGTGTGACAAAGCAATTGCCCCTAAACCTAGTCTATCACATCACTGTGGAGGAATTTTGTTTCACTTTTCTTTACAGAATTGTTTTATTTCAGACACATTGGAGGGTTTTCGAGCATGAATGGCCTGTTTAAGGTTATGCTACAGCATCTCAATCAGATTTAAGTCTTTGAGTAGTAAGTAACTTTGACTAGACCACTCCAAAACCTTAATTTTGTTTTTTTAGCCATTCAGAGCTGAACTTGTGTTTCTGATCATTGTTCTGCTGCAGAACCCAAGTGCTCTTGAGCTTGAGGTCACGAACTGATGGCTGCACATTCTCCTTCAGGATTTTCTTGTAGAGTCCAGAATTCATGGTTCCATCAATCACAGCAAGTCGTCCAGATCCTGAAGCAGCAAAGCAGCCCCAGACCATCACGCTACCACCACCATGTTTTTCTGTTGGTCTGATGTTCTTTTTATGAAATACTGTGTTAGTGTTACAGTAGATGTAACAGGACACACACCTTCCAAAAAGGTCAACTTTTGTCTCATCAGTCCACAGAATATTTACGATTTTGGAAGCATGGTTCACCGATGTGAGGACAGACAGACTTTTGTGTTGTGGGAGCTGACTGACAGCTCTGTGAGAGAGATGTGCAGACAGACACAATGCTCCACAGCACAAGCTGTCTGAATTAAAGAAATACATGGTGAAAAGTGACTAGAAATGTCCTCACAGTGACAGAAATGTCCTCACACAGATAGAAATGTCCTCACAGTGACAGAAATGTCCTCACACAAATAGAGCTGTCCTCACAGAGATAGAAATGTCCTCACAGTGACAGAAATGTCTTTACAGAGATAGAAATGTCCTCACAGTGACAGAAATGTCCTCACAGTGACAGAAATGTCTTCACAGAGATAGAAATGTCCTCACAGTGACAGAAATGTCCTCACAGAGATAGAAATGTCCTCACAGTGACAGAAATGTCCTCACAGAGATAGAAATGTCTTCACAGAGATAGAAATGTCCTCACAGTGACAGAAATGTCCTCACAGAGATAGAAATGTCCTCACAGAGATAGAAATGTCTTCTTCCATGAGCCAAGATTTTAACAAAGCACAAAAATGATCCAGAACCACGATCAACTGAGAAAATCCTTTTCTGGGATCGAAGTGGTTTTGAAATGGTCTCAGAGAACCAGGTCAGGGCTCAGTCATCCTGTGTTCATGACGTTGATTTTTATCACATGTTTACTTGGGGGTGGGGGGTGGGTGAAGCAGCAGAGTCTCTGTCTGCTGTTGACAGCAACTTCAGCTGCTCCACACACTGGGGGGATGCATCGTGGGGGGGTCGGGGGGGATTTCTCCCTGTGGCCCCGTTTCAGCAGCAGCAGATTAAACTGGTGTTGGTGGAGGGGGGGTGGGAGGTGGGGGGTGGAGCTGATCAGAGAGCAGCAGGTGGAGACTGACAGGTGGAGCTTTAGAATCAAATGTTGATTCAGCAGAGAAATGAAGCTGTAGCGAGCAGGTGGTCAAACCGATAAATGTTGAAGGCCAAGACTCTCCTGCTGGGGGAGTGCTGCTGGGGGGCTTTATTTTTAATGGGTACTAGTAATAATGAAGTCTGGGTGTTTGGAACGTCCACATCAGTCACAGTTTGTAAAACGCTGAAATGTAACAATACAGCTGCCCTGTTCCACAGTCATCACACGTCACCTCAGCACCCAGTTTTCAACATTTAGTTAAATGGATTGAAAAGGAACAAGTCACAGACACATACAAGATCATAGATAGATATAGATATAGACTCACCCGCGTCTGGTTCAGCCCGACTTTCAGCTACACAGAACAGCACAAAGGAATCACCAACTATTTCAGAATAACCAGGTCCTATCATTTAATGCTAATGGAAAACAATGTTGGGTATGTGTGTGTGTGTGTGTGTGTGTGTGTGTGAGGGGGGGAAGCTATTATCCAAAACGTAATATAACTAACAACCCCCTATAACTACACTAACTATTCAAAACGATTCTAAAATCTAAACTCAGATCAAATACAGAAACAGTAACAATGACTTCAGTTTAAATGAGACTTTTTTTCCTGCGCACGTATTAATCCACATAAACATCACCACAACATCCTCCTGTTGTCATTATTATTATTTCTAAAAAACAACAAAATACTGTATATTATACTAATACACTCAACTTTCAGCAGTGCTACTTTTGTTGTTGTTGTTTTTTCTCTCTACCAGTTACAATCTTTCACATAACTTTCATTTTTAGTTCTATTCTTACTGTTACCATTGACCAATCCAACACTATTATTAATGTTTTTAAATGTATTTATTTCTGATAAATTTATCCATGATCCTACATTTTTTTCTTTTTTGTCCATTACTATCTATAAAATAATCATTATTGCTACTATTGTTATTATAGTTGTTTTTACTATCGGCCATCTAACCATCACTATTATTCTTTGTTTTTTCTTTTTAATAATAATAATAATAATAAGTTATTATTATTATTATAATACTAGATATCATAATACTATTATTATATATTTATCAACATGTCTGTGCATGGACATAACGGGTTTCTGGCCTCTGCATATGTTCTTCATTTCCCTTTTCCTCTTCTTCTTCTTATTAACACATTCATAAAACACATATTCACATAAAACACAACCACTTTTTAATGTCATATTTTTATCTATTGTTTTATTATTACTGTTACTGTACAGCACTTTGGTGATCAGTCCTCTGTTTTTAAAATTGTGCTTTAGAAATAAATGTATTATTATTATTGTTATTATTATTATTCATTAATAATATCAGTATTCAATAGTCATGATTATAGTGTAATAGTAATATATCCTCTTTACTTCCCCAGTTTTCCTGCTTCTTCCTTTTTTTTGAACCCCACCTGACATTGGCGTCCTCATGTGAGGTACCCTCTGGGTTCAGGGTGAGACGTAAGTTCATTGTTGTGACGTCAGCTTGTGATCACATGTCAGGAAACAAACCAGCCGATTATGCTGATGTTTCTGTTTGAAGACGCTTTCGTCCTGCTGCTGTTTGTTGATTCCAGAGATTCTCTGAAGCGGCTCCAACATCTGCTCAGAGACTCAGAGACTCTGAGACTCAGAGCGGGAAACCGACTGCTGTTTGATGTTTACACAGCAGATTCTTCTGATCGTGTCAGAACCGCTCAACAAACCCAACAACTCCTTTTCATTCTTGCTCCTTTTCTGTTTCTGCTCTGTCTCTCCTGAAACATTTATTTCATTGGTTTCTATGCTTGTTTGTCCTCAGAAGGAGAATCTGAAGAGGACTTTGTGGTAGAGATAGATAATTCTGCTTCCTCTTCTTCCTCTCCTGACCTTTCTACTGAGACTGGAGAAAACACAAAGGATCCTGCAACAGACTGGACTTCAAAACATTTTTTCTATAATGCAGAGACTACCCACTATGTTCTTGTTGCCTGAGGTACACCATCACCAGGATTTGCAACATCTGATGATATTTTTTGCAAAATCAAGAGGATTCCATGTTGAAGTCCAGTCTGTTGCAGGATCCTTTGTGTTTTCTCCAGTCTCAGTGGAAAGGTCAGGAGAGGAAGAAGAGGAAGCAGAATGATCTATCTCCACCACAAAGTCCTCTTCAGATTCTCCTTCTAGGATGAAGATATTTCAGGCTGCATGATTTCATCCAAAGCCCATTCCACAGAGAAGCACATCTTCTTATTGCTCCTTGGTAGTCACACAAATGTAATGAGCAGACAGCTGAGCTACAAACAGCCAGGTGCATAAACTCACTAACTGTTTTTGATTTCTCCACAGTCAGCTCTTTGAAGAGCAGTTAGAGAAGGGGCCGTGTTTGTATTGACTTGGAATAGTGCATGTAGCCTGGTAAAACAAGCACAGAAACCAATGAAATGAGCAACATTTCATGTGTGATCCTGTAATGGGGAAATGGCAGATTTTAGTGGTGAACAGTAAAAATGTTAAATTTATCCATTTTTCTCAAAAATGAAACCCTAACATCACAGAATGCATGATTATATTTTGTTATGGCTATGAGATAAAAATATGTGGTTGCAATGGAGTCTGTGGGACATTTTTGTCCGCTAATGACTAAAGAGGGTAGTGAATTTTAAATCTGATGCTACACAAAAACTGTTAATGCAAAAGAGTCAATATTTTGGCTAATCTTGGACATATCCAAGACTGATTAAAAAAAGCCATTTAACATTTGTTTTTTCGAAAATAACAACAAACACAACAGTGACTTCAGGTAATCAAACTGGCATTTAAAGGGTTAAAGTCCTGAAAATGATTGAATGTTTGGTAGTTTTGAGCAGGGCTGAAGTTGTTTTCCGTGCAGAGGTGGAAGAGGAACGGCGTAGCAGGTCAGTGGCCATGCACCAGCAAGGTGCTTGGACAAGATGGGACCATGCATCTACACGGAAGATCACTTGGACAGAACTGTGGAAGTTAGAACCAGCCAGTTCTTGATCCAGTCGGTGTATGATGTACTCCCAAGCCCATCCAATCTGTAAAGTTGGGGTCTTGCAGAAACACCTTCGTGCCCACTGTGTCCAGCAATAGGCACCCTGGAGCTCGTCCTGAGCCCTAAGGCCCTGGGAGACACCTGGTGTCATGACCAGGTCCTGAGGGCAATGGCTGACACCATCTGCAGAGGAATTCAGCAAAGCAAACATCAACCCCCAGTGAAGCACAACATCATCTTCATCAGGGCAGGAGAGAAGCCACAAGCAGAACACAAGGTTTCAACCGGGCTGCTAGCTGCAGCACGCGACTGGCAACTGGAGGTAGACCTGGGGAGGAAGCTGAAGTTTCCAGAGCACATCGCAAAGACGTCACTCAGGCCAGATCTGGTTTTAACATCTGACTCCACAAAGCAAGTCGTGCTGCTGGAACTCACGGTCCCCTGGGAAGACCGGATGGACGAGGCCTATGAGCGCCAGAAGGCCAAATACCTGGAGCTGGTGGAGTCTTGCAGGGAGAATGGCTGGAGGGCCCGGTGTGAGCCCTTTAAAGTGGGCTGCCGGGGTTTCCTGGGGCAATCCCTGCACCGAGCACTCAGGCTCCTTGGGATCAGAGGGATGCAGGAGACAAAAGCTATCAGAACCATCAGTGAGGCCGCAGAGAAAGCCTCAAGGTGGCTGTGGATCAAGAGGGCAGAACCGTGGTTTAACGCTGCTCAGACACAAGTCGGGGACTGATCACCCCCAGCTGGGTCGCCCAGGAGAGGGTGTCTGATGATCTGACCCGAAACACCCTATGACCCTGGGTTCATCACTGGGGATGTGTCCGAGCTGCACCATTTAGGTGTGTGGAATAACTAAATTAAGAGATTTTTATAGCAGTTTTTAGGAAGCTGACATTTTTGTCCTTAATAACTCAAGAGGGTAGTAACTGATTTTTCAGTGTTCCAGTGATGTATTAGAAAAATTAACATTAAAATTCCAAACTTTGTCAAGAGAGAGACTTTGTTATAAAATACTGTGGCAAATGCATTAACACAGACAAAATGACAGGCAGATGAAGAGCAAAGATCTGCCCATATGGACAAAAATGTCCATAGCGACGCATGAGGGTTAATCTGCATGTGTTTTTAGTTTGACCAGTGGCGGCCCGTCAATAGGTGGCGCTGGGGCGCCGCCCCACCAGTCTCACAGGAAGAGGAAGAAGGAGAAGATAGGAATCACATAAAATAATTTTAGAAAAACATTAAAATTTAAATAAATGATCTATACATTATACAGACCATGAGTACTGTGTATAATCTGCATTCAAGTGTAGTTTAAAAATGT
>JAUBNQ010000020.1:25628137-25646243 GCA_032353495.1 Ctenopoma kingsleyae
TTCAGATGTTTGAGTTCAGCTCATGAAAAATGGGAGCAAAAACAAAAGTGTTGCGTTTATATTTTTGTTCAGTGTAGAATTGGCAGGAATATTAAAGGCCTTAGATTATGATCAGCACCTTAAGATCCTAGTTTAACTACTACTACTACTAAAGAACTATTTTTATTCACTATAATGTCTGTGAATTCCGAACCCAAATTAATTTTTTTTTGTTTGACAACAGATCAGTGCGAATCGGTGCACTGGGCTACATGTGTTTTTGCCAACAGTACTTTGCTATTAAATATCCGAATATTATATTACACACACACACACACACACACACACACACACACACACGTTGGAATAGTAATCCAAAGGAGATGTATATATTCATCCTCATTTTTTAGCCACTGATGAATGCACTAAAAGCTGAAAACTGAAATCTTTGAGTCTTTCTGATCTTCAGTGGGTCTTTGGTCTTTTCTTAGAATTCGAGGAATACTGTGACGTTTGACAATTATAATAATAATAATACATTGATCCCCTTGGGGAAATTGTTGATGTGACTGCAGATTGTGGGATGTAATAACAGTTATCTAGGAACCACTATACTTTCTTAGTGGTATATTGAAAGTATGTATAAATCACTTCAGAAGGACCTATTTTGGTGTCTGTAGTTTAAAATGAAAAAAAGAGCTAGAGGGTTCTATGCGTAAGGATGTGAAAATCCCTTTGCGTAAGGATGTGAAATTCCCATCAATGTTTCTGCGGTGTTCAGTGTTTTTGTGGTCACTGAGAAGTCTGATGTGAAGCCTGAAAGTATGGCCGAAGTAGCTGGGACTGCAACAATTTGAACTGGAATCAGATTTAGAGGCAGGAGAGCAGCCTGTTTGAAATGCACCAAGACATATCTTACTGGTTTGTAAATGTTTTACTGTCCCTAATGCTATCAGGTTGTCAGTTTTGTATTTAACAAAAGCAATTCATTTCAACCAACTATGTAGTAATTTCGCTGATGTAAAGATTTGTTGTCCAACTTTAACATTTAGAATATGTCTACTACTACTAAACTAATGTTTTCAGGCTATTTTGGCAACGTGTATGTAGAATACTTAAGTATTTTAGGCGGCCTGGTAGCTCAATGGGATAAGCATCAGACTGGGATGCAGATTCGAATCCCAGCCCAGAATCTCAACCCATCCCCCATACCAGGTGTGTCCTTGAGCAAGACACTCCCAGGGCACCTCCTGTGGCTCCCACCTGCTCCCCCCAAGGGGTATGGGTTAAATGCAAGTTAAATTTCAATGTAACATATAAATGTAATCAATGACAATAAAAGCCTGATTATCATTAACATTGCAGAGATTCTATTACAGCACCATAAAAATACAATGTTTTGGTGTTGAATGCCGTCTGCGGAAGCACGCACAGCCTGTTAAAGGATAGATAGGATAAGAAACTAAGCACAACATACAACGAAATTTGGTATAACATACACACAATCTAAAAGATATAAACAGAATAAATAATAATAGCTGAGGGAAAGAAACTACTTTTGAGTCTTGAGTCGTGTCTCTGCTGCCCTGTATTGTCTGATGTAAAGATTTGTTGTCCAACTTTAACATTTAGAATATGTCTACTACTACTAAACTAATGTTTTCAGGCTATTTTGGCAACGTGTATGTAGAATACTTAAGTATTTTAGGCGGCCTGGTAGCTCAATGGGATAAGCATCAGACTGGGATGCAGATTCGAATCCCAGCCCAGAATCTCAACCCATCCCCCATACCAGGTGTGTCCTTGAGCAAGACACTCCCAGGGCACCTCCTGTGGCTCCCACCTGCTCCCCCCAAGGGGTATGGGTTAAATGCAAGTTAAATTTCAATGTAACATATAAATGTAATCAATGACAATAAAAGCCTGATTATCATTAACATTGCAGAGATTCTATTACAGCACCATAAAAATACAATGTTTTGGTGTTGAATGCCGTCTGCGGAAGCACGCACAGCCTGTTAAAGGATAGATAGGATAAGAAACTAAGCACAACATACAACGAAATTTGGTATAACATACACACAATCTAAAAGATATAAACAGAATAAATAATAATAGCTGAGGGAAAGAAACTACTTTTGAGTCTTGAGTCGTGTCTCTGCTGCCCTGTATTGTCTGATGGTATATGATGAAACGTGATATGCAGGATGTGTGGGGTCAGTGGTAATGATTTGAGTGCTGCAGAGATAGCGGCAAGTAGCAATATCATCCAAGGAGGGCAGGGGACATCCGATGATTTTCTGTGCTGTCTTAATGACACGTTGCAGGTCCTTCCTGTGTGATATGAGTCCAACCACTGTGGAATCATCCGCAAACTTAAAGATTGTGTTAGAGGGATGAATAGGTGCACAGTAATGTGTGTACAGGGAGTACAATAGTGGGTTCAACACGCAACCTTGCGGGGCCCGAGTGCTGAGCATGATGGTGGAGGAAAGGTGCGGGTCAAGTTTAACGATCTGTGACTGGTTAGTGAGAAAGTCTTAAAGTATTAATTGCTGAACTATAATCAACAGTATCCCCCCATAATTCCCTCAGTATTCTAGGTGACTCAATGCAATATGTATGGTAATGGAGATGGCATTTTTTGTTGAACCTGTTTGCCCGATATGTGAACTTAAGACGCATCATCCAATTTACCGTCTACAGCAGCATGTTTTGCTGTCAAATCATCTTAAAGTGCAAAGACTATATGTATCCTGTCGTAATAGCGAAGTATGTCTTTGTGAAATTTGAAGGTTTGTGAATTTTTAAATAAATAACTGTAAAAGTCAAAGGAAGTGACTTAGAACTAGGCAGTCAATCTGTTCTGCCTGGTTTTTAGTTATAGATATTTGGCTTAGAGAAGTATTATGAGCTGGTGCTGGGGTTTTCGAGGGTAGAGGGTCTCTACCCTCAGAGAGATTTTCTTTATTTATTGTGTGCTGAATGTGTCAAAAAGCAACAGAAAGGTGTTGTTGATGAAAAATAAAGGAATGTAAAACTTACAGAATGACTGCTTGGTCTTCACTGGTTTGGCTCAGTATTCTAACTCCCTGGTCTTTTAAGAGAGGGTCTCCAACTGATGGCTTTACTTGTGGTCAGTGAACATTCTTATTGTAATACAGGGTAGAACAGAGAGAAAGACAAAACAAACATCAACCACAGACCAGTTTCTTAAGATAAAAGTAATAACAATTGATCTCAATTGTGGTATTGGTGGTTTGATTCCCAGGACCTCCTGTCATATAGTCAGGGAAAAAATTATTTGAACCCCTGCTGATTTTGTTAGTTTGCCCACTAACAAAGACATGATCAGTCTATAATTCCAATGGTAGGTTCATTTGAACAGTGAGAGACAGAACAATAAAAAAAAATCCAAAAAAAATGCATTTCAAAAAAGTTATGAATTAATTTGTATTTTCATGAAGGAAATAAGTATTTGATCCTTTTTCAAAACGTGCTTTAATACATGGTGGCAAAACCTTTGTGGGCAGTCACAGAGATCAAACATATCTTATACTTGGCCACAAGTTTTGCACACATCTCAGAGGGCATTTTGTCCCACTCCTCTTAGCAGATCCTCTCCAAGTCATTAATGTTTCGTGGCTGATGTTTGGCAAGTCGAACCTTCAGCTCCCTCCACAGATTTTCTGACTAGGCCACTCCAAGACCTTAATATGCTTCTTCTTGACCCAATCCTTTGGTGCCTTGGCCGTGTGTTTTGGATCATTGTCATACCCACCACGACCCATTTTCAATGCCCTGGCTGAAGAAAGGAAAAACACCCCCAAAGTATAATGTTTCTACCTCCATGTTTGACGGCGGGGACGGTGTGCTTGGAGTCACAGGCAGCATTCTTCCTCGAGGCGAGTTGAGTTGATGTCAAAGAGCTTGATTTTGGTCTCATCTGACCACAACACTTTCACCCAGTCCTCTGAATCATTTAGGTGTTCAGTGGCAAACTTCAAACGGGCCTGTACATGTGCTTTCTTGAGCAGGGGGACATTGTGGGCACTGCAGGATTTCAGTCCTTCACAGTGTAGTGTGTTACCAAATGTTTTCTTGGTGACTATGGTCCCAGTTGCCTTGAGATCATTGAAGTTCCTCCCGAGTAGTTCTGGGCTGGTTCCACAACGTTTTTATTATCATTGAAACTCCACGAGGTGAGATATTGCATGGAGCTCCAGACCGAGGGAGATTGGGAGTTATTTTATGGTTTTTCCATTTGCGAATAATCGCAACAGCTATTGTCACCTTCTCACCCAGCTGCTTGGCGATGGTCTTGTAGCCCATTCCAGCCTTGTGTAGGTCCACAATCTTGTCCCTGACATTCTTGGAAAGCTCTTTGGTCTTGGCCATGGTGCAGAGTTTGAAATCTGGATAGATTGATTGGTTCTATGGACAGGTGTCTTTTAGACAGGTAACGAACCTGTCCATAGAAGACTCCCAATGTCAGCTCGTTACTTGTATAAAATACACCTGGAAACCAGAAATCTTGCTGATTGATAGGGGATCAAATACTTATTCATGAAGATGCAAATTAATTTATAAGTTTTTTGAAATGCATTTTTTTGAATTTTTTTAAATTCTCTCTCACTGTTCAAATGAACCTACCATTGAATTTATAGACTGATCACTTCTTTGTTAGTGGACAAACTTACAAAATCAGCAGGGGTTCAAATAATTTGTTCCCTGACTGTATGTCGAAGTGTCCTTGGGCAAGACACTGAACCCCAAGTTGCCCCTGGTGTGTCAGGTCAGCTGCATGGCAGCCCTGCCAACGGTGTGAGGGTGTGTGTGTGTGAGTGTGCTTGTGTGAGTGAATGGGTGAATGAGAAGCCATGTAAAACAATTTGAGTAGAAAAGCGTTTTACATTTACATTGACAATTTCTCATTTACCTGGACAGCAGTCTAAGAAACAGAAACATTTTTGATGGTGGCTGCTCATCCTCTTTGAAGATCCTTCTGTTTGTCAGCACCTTCTCCAACTTGTCATGTCATGACATGAGTCAAGTCATTACATACTATAAAAGAGAAAAAAATGTCTATTAGTAATGACAGTGTTTGTGATAACTCAGTTGATAAAACACCATTAATTGAACAAATAGCTATTATTATCATTTAAACACTGCTGCACTGATGTTGAACCCAGTCATAACAAATGTGTTTCTGTTTAAACTGCTGTCAATCATAAAAGCTAGTAGATAAAATAACAGATACACCTGTCAGCATAAGGCAACAGGTAGGGTTTCCCTCATTATCATTGAATTATTATAAATATTATTGAGTTTTATCACATAATTATTAATTAATTAATTTTAATCAAATAATATTTAAAGGTGCAGTGTGCAACAAGTCTGCTGTGAGTGTAGTGCAGTTTAGCTTTTTATGGCAGGGCATCACAGTTTATTATTCTGACCTGGTTAGAAGCGCCTGGTGGATTTTGCCCTGAAGCTGCGCAGCCTTTTGCCTGATGAAAGTGGGGTGAAGAGGCCTTGGATGGTTCTCACATGATGCAGTAAGCCCTATCCCTGCCTCTGTCAATATAGATTTCTGAGAGGGAAGGTAAACTGAAGGTAAGTGTGGCCTCCACCACATGCCGTTTCACCCCTAGTCTTCACCTTGGTTACCCTGTAACTAGCCATTCTATGTATTGTGTCGAGACTATCTCTCCACCCTACATATTCTATATGTACTCTGTATGACACAGTATGAGGAAACCAAGCAGACAACGTTGCCCAATGCTACTAACCCATACCTGATCAGCTGGGTGTAAGGCCACTCATGTAAAGTTCCAAAGAAAAGACATTACTCTGGCCTGGGTTCCACCAATGTCGGGTTGGGGAGGCATTGTAAAACAATCCTGCTTTACAGAGCACAGCACACATTCACTAAATGAAGTGCTGGCTGCTACATCATGCAGTAGAATCTGATGAAAGTAGATGGCGTTGACCAAGAGGCTGCGTCACAGCTAATGGGGCACCTTGCCATCATGACCATGAGGTAGCGAGGCACTGTGTGGAATGTGCCCCCACCCCCACAGGGTTGGCATGCCTGCCCTTTCATATGTTGATTGCATCCACAATCCAGTGTGAAAGCCTAGTCTTAGATACTGGTTGGCCCAGGCAGCTAGGTTTGTAGCAGACAAAGAGCAGTTCTGTCGTCCTGTGTCCATTCAATGTAGATTGACTGTCATGACTGCACATTCTACCTTGTTTTCGCCATCCCGCAGTTCAAATGAACTGGCCCATAGAGGACTTCGGGTTGAATACAGGATTTGGCCGTAGCACCACCCCTGCATCTCTTCTCTAGATCCACTTGAGTGCCATTAGTTGTTAGTTGGTGTGCAATACTGCAAGCTTTGGTATTGATCTGATCTGTGAAGGCCTGTACTTCCTGGCTCTTGATTTTCACCCAGGTGTCATCCATGGAACAGCCATGTCTCTGTCTGTAGAAGGCACCCTTGTAGGTGAAATAAGTGGTGTTCAAGCACAGGTCCAGGAACAGGCAGATCTGGTCTGGGTTAAGGTTGCCTTTGGTGGTGAGGGTGCTGTCTTCTTCCAGTTTCCTCCTTACAGCTGTTAAGGCAGCAGTGGTGGGGATGCTGGTGAGGAGTGATGTGACATCAAAGGATACAGGTTTCATCTGTATCCAATTTCAGCTCCCTGACCTTGGAGGCAAACTCTTCTGAATTGTGGATGTGGTGGTCTGTGTGTCCAATCAAAGGTGCCAGAATTGTGCCCACGTATTTAACTTATGTAACTGAGTTAATGCTGCTGATGATAGGTGAGTGGGGCTCCTCCTTGTGTATCTTGGGAAGTCCATAAAGGCTGGGGGTGGTCTCCCCAGGATAAAGACGGTGATAGGTTGCCCTGTCAATGGCGTTTTCCATTTCAAGGTGTTTCAGGCAGTCTATCACCTTCTTTTTGTAGATGTTGGTGGGATCCCTTTTCAGTTTTTCATAGGTGTGTTTGTCCATCAAAAGAGATTACTTTTTCATTGTAATCTGCAGTGTTCAGGACAGCCTAAGGGGCGGCTGTGGCTCGGGAGGTAGAGCAGTCGCCTGCCAATCATGAGATTGGTGGTTCGATTCCCGGCTCCTCCTGTCATATGTCGAAGTGTCCTTGGACAAGATGCTGAACCCCAAGTGGCCCTGGTGTGTCAGGTCAGCTGCATAGCAGCTCTGCCATTAGTGTGTGTGTGCTTGTCTGTGTGAATGGGAGAATGACAAGTAAAGCGCTTTGAGTACCAGTCTAGGTAGAAAAAATGCTATATAAGTGCAGACCATTTACCATTTACAATCTGCAGTGTTCAGGACTATGGTGATGGTGTCATCTCTGCTAAGAGATCGATTGTCCATGGGATTGGTTTGATGTCTGTCTCATCGCTGTGTGACATAAACTCGGCAATCTAGCAGCCAAAGAGTAGCAAAACAACAACCAAAACATCATAAAATATGTCTTACCTTCGCTGTTTTGTGGTCAAAAGTTATATTCCAGCTCGAAAAATGCCTCTAATGTTTACTCCTGTGACTCTGCTTTAGTTTGAAGCGATTCACGATGGTCCTCGTTGTTTTAAAGGGTCCCAAGGGGCTTTAACAGGAGGTGTATGCTGTATACTATTTAATCGTTGGCTTTGCATCATTCTGGATCCTTATTGGAGTTGCTAAGGTGAATCTGGGGGCTGTACTTTGAAGCTCCTGTGAGTTATCCAATAAGGGGTCATTTATGAAATTTGACCAGTCAGTTCAGGAGATACAACCATGCATATTGCCTCAGTGATTTCCAGCCAAAAGTCAAATTTACACACGTTTACACATGAGCGCACACAGACCGACAGTTTTGATGAGTTCTGAGGTGTTCTTTTGCTGTTTTTTTTATCAGAAATAGCAGTTGAAATGGCAAGACTTTTCACAGAAAAGGTCATTTTTAAATAAATCTCCCCTGCAGCGCTTCTCTGTAACTCCCACTGCAGGCACACAGACAGCCATTCACATATTGGTGTGAATCTGTGTGTGTGCCCTTCCCCCATGCTACATAACAACTGTCATTTTCTCTCCACCCCACCTCTCCCAAGAATAATAATAATAATAACTAGAAAGTTCCTGGAGAAATTTTGAAGATGCCTGCCACCTTGCGCCCCTGAACCTTAAACCCATCTCGCCAATCAGAAAGCAGGATTTGCCGAGTCGTTTTGATGTATAATGTGTCTGATAGGAATAGCCAGTCTATCCTGTGAGCTCATACTGTGGGGTTTTTGGCGATTTACGTTGCCATGGTAACTCTACATGCTAACTAAACACAATATGGGACATGTAGTGACCAAGATGCTCATTTTGATGTATAATATGTGTGGTAGGAATCCACAGTCTGTCCTGTATGCTCATACTGTGTGGTTTTTGGCAATTTATGTTGCCATTGTAACTCAAAACGCCAATAAACCATAATAGTGGATAAGTCGTGATTGAGGTGGTCATTTTGATGTATAACATGTGGTAGGAATCCACTGTCTGTCCTATAGGGCATCTCGTGTGTGTTTTTTGGCGATTTACATTGCCATGCTAACTCAAAATGCCATCTAACCACAATAGGGGACATGTCATGACCGAGATGGTCGTTTCGATGTATAACATATATGGTAGGAATCCACAATCTGTCCTGTGGGCTCATCTTGTGTGGTTTGGCCTGTCACTTGCCCATATCGGCATGGATGTCTGAGCGACACCTCCAATTGAACTTATCCATAACTGAAATTCTGCTCTTTCCGGGAAACGACTCTCCTCAGCAATGTATCTCAATTCAAATTGGCTCGCTATTGCTAACATCTACGGAGTCTGCGGGTTTGGATAGATGACAAACTGAGTCTGAACCATCATGTAGCTGCGATCTCCAGGTCCTGCAGGTTCACTCTCTATAACATTTGAAAGTTTAGGCCTTTTCTCTCACAACAGGCTGCACAGCTCCTCGTCCAGGCAATGGTCATCTCTAGACTCGACTATTGTAACTCTCTCCTGGCTGGAGCTTAAGCAGTCATCATAAAACCCCTCCAGATGGTCCAAAATGCGGCAGCCCACCTCATATTCAACCAGCCAAAATACACCCACATCACACCTCCGATCCCAATCGAGTCTATTTTCCTTTGTTGTCCCTGGCTGGTGGAATGAGTTGCTGCTCCTCCTGCTCCATTCGACTAGCTGAGACTATAACCACCTTTAAAAAACATTTGAAAACTTACTTGTTTAAAAAGTATTTCAAATGAGTCTTACACACACACACGTTCACACAAAATTGTCTAGCACTTAACAATTCCTAGCATGTTCTTTATCTTGCCAAGTTGGGTTATCAGGGCTCTCAGTTTGTAATAACTCAGAATTTACAGAACCCGAATGGTAATTGCCTGTGTCTTCTCCTTGTAAGTCACTTTGGACAGCGTCTGCCAAGTAAAGTAAAGTTTGTGTGTGGAAGAAAGGCCCCTGAACATGGGAGCCATCTTGATGAAGCTTCAGCCAATCAGGAGTGACATTAGTCACACCATGTGACACGTCTCAAATACAAACAAAATCACACAAAAATGAAATAATTTAAAATAATACCTCTCAAGGTGGAGTCAGGTGTGTCTGTGTATGTGTCTATGTGTGAAAGATAATTAAAAATTAAAAAAGCAGAGGTACTTAACAGATGAAGGGAGTACTAATATATTGGGTTAAAAGACACACACTGTGAAAAAATCCTGCTGAACTTCAAAGCCATCTTGATGAAGTGTTAGCCAATCAGAGAGCAGGAGTTCACATGGTGCCTCAGTTGCCAGGGTAACTTACACACAGTACTACCAGTTTGTAAACACGCACACACAGACCTGCACCTAATTACTTTTCACACAGAAGAAGTGATGACAACTGGCCACATAGCTCAAAAACCGTATGTCCCGTCACTATAAAAATCATATGTGTCAACACAGGACAAGTTTTCCTCTGTTTACATGTAGAATTTGTTTATGAAAGATGAAAATTGACTGAAGAAGAGAAGAAAACTTAGAAAAAAAAGATAAACAGCTGAGGGCAAAATCCTGTGTGGGAGTGACATCACCACTCTAGCAGCACCAACATTCCGCCCATTCAGATGAATGGAGAAATTTCCAGATTTTCAACACTCACCTAAAACTAAAACTGCTCTAATTCAAACTCTAATTCTACGTCTTGGTTCAAAAGAGGTAACCTGAATCTGGATGTTAATTTAACACTGGTGTTTTTGTTTGTTCACATTTTGTGCGCTTGTTGCGCAATTGTAACATTTTTAAAGCAATTTAAACATTTTTAAATCACTTTTATGCGACAGGGCTGCATTTTCTGGCAGTTTGCCCTTATAAGGTAATAGTATCAGATTGGTATCGGTGATACTGGCCCTGTATTTACTTGCCGTATAGCACACCACTACATTTCATTCATATGTTTTGTATCAACATGTTTGCAACTTGTCATTTACATTGATTGTTAATATATGATCATTATGTCAAGAGAAAATGTCACCTGGTCGCAATTATGTTCTCTACAAAAACAGGATTGCCATTTAGTTGTTTACTAATGTAATTTTTAGACAGGGTTGATTTTTTTCATGTGTTTAAATAAATCACTAGTGCTGCCACATCTAATACACTCAGTACACACACTGCAGAACATTTTCGTCTATCACCTTAAAATATGGGAGATGACACAACGCTCCTCTTTCTCAATGCCATCATTCACTGCGGCATTCATCTGCTCAGCCCTGCTGAGTCATGTTAATGTGAGAGGAGCTGCATTTGTACCGGCAAGTTTAATTTCTGATGGAACATTCACACTGAAAGTAGAAGAGAGAAAGTATCGATACCATTGTGCTAGTATCGATCCCATAACAATACCAACCATGCCCACAACTATTAGTTGTTGCTTGCAGACATCATTCAGCATTTTAGCATTCACAGTGCATTTTCTTCAGGAAATGCTTTTTCTAGTCACTGTGAATGCTATTCAATTTTTTTAACAGATTTTCAGCTGGAGCCCCACAGTCCCCCTCCTCCTCTACCCCCCTCCTCCTCGGTCTCATCCTCCCCTTCCTCCTCTCCCTCATCCCCCTCCTCATCATACTGACACATTGGACACATCACCCGTCCTGTCTCCACTGCCACCCCCACAAACCCACACCGCTATAAAAGACTGCCACCACACACGTCTCTGGAGACACCATGGAGAATTGGAGCCCCCCATCCTACCATCACCCCCCTCCCATTCCTCCAACTTTCCAACCCCTACACTTACTGTCTGTGACCAGCGGCCAGGTGAATAGGCAGCTGGAGAAGCTGAATCACCATAAGGCTGCAGGACCTGATGGAGTCAGCCCCAGAGTCCTGAAGGCCTGTGCTGATCAGCTCTGTGGGATCCTACAGCACCTCTTCAACCTCAGCCTGAGACAGGAGCAAGTGCAGAGGCTTTGGAAAACATCATGTCTTGTGTCACTGCCTAAATGTTCATCTCCAGCTGCTCTTAATGATTACAGACCAGTCAATCTCACCTCATGTCATGAAAGCCCTGGAGAGACTGGTACCGACTCACTTAAGGCCTCAGGTGGAAACATCTTTGGACCACAGTTTGTATGGCTGAGAGGATGTGAGTCTGAGCAGGTGATCAACACTGAGTCCTGTCATCTGCAGAAGTTCTCAGATGACTCAGCTGTTGTTGACAAGGAGGCAGAGTACAGAGACCTGTTGGACCAGTTTGTGGAATGGTGGAACCACCACCTGACCTTAAATGTAACTAAGACAAAAGAGATGGTTGTGGACTTTACAAGGAAGAGAACCAGTTTTAACACAGTTTCCATTTTGGGAGAGGAAGTGAGTTGTAAACAGTTTACAACTAATAGTACTGTTAATACCAGTGTTTTTCTTAGTATCAACTTTAACCTTTGTTTCAACATTTCTGTATCAAGTAGTACTTCAGTGTACTTCCTAACAGTGACTCAGCATTTTAATTATTTTTCGACTGTTATGTTTAAGTGAGCAATTCAAACACACATTATGTATATGCACAGACACACATACACACACCCCCCTTACGAGTTCACCTTCAAATTAAGAGCCCTAATATTAGGCATGTGTATTTCAAAATAAAAGCCCTCAGTGATATTATATATTTATTATATAGATTTTTTTCTACTATTCAGCTAATTTTCTTATCATCTACTGAAATATTCAGCTTTTTCTAATTTTCATCTGAAATATTAAGCTTTTTTAACATATTGTAATAGGATTGATTTCACACACTTTTCAAATACTGAATACATGAGAGACTCTCATGTGAGGCTGCTATTCATTGACTTTAGCTCAGCCTTTAACATCATCATCCCTCAGAGACTGTCACCTAAACTGAGCAGGTAGGGCCTGAACACCCTGTTGGTGAACTGGATCTTAGATTTCCTGACCGACAGGCCACAGTCTGTCCGGATCGGCACCAACACATCCAAAATTGTAACAGCGAGTAAAGGCACGCCACAGGGCTGTGTGCTTAGTCCACTGCTCTTCACGCTACTGACTCACGACTGCACAGCAGAGCTGAGCTCAAACCATGCCATTAAGTATGCTGATGACATAACTGTGGTGGGTCTCATCAATAACAATGATGTCTCAGTATACACAGAAGAGGTGGTAAGAGTAGCTGACTGTTGTAAGAATAACAACCTCTCGTTAAATGTGGACAAAAGAAATCGGCGTCCACATCGCAGAGGACCTCTCTTGGTCCCTCAACTCCACCTCCTTAGCCAAGAGGGCTTGTCAGCGCCTACACTTCATATGGAGACTGAAAAGAGCGAGTCTCCCCCCACCAATCCTAAAGACCTTCTATACCAGCATCATCAAAAGTCTACTCTCCAGCTGCATCACTGTCTGATACAGGAACTGTAAAGTTTCGGACCGTCACACACTACAGCGGATAGTGAGGGCAGCTGAGAAGGTTATTAGTGTTCCCCTACCTCCTTTGAAAGACATTTTCGAAACCCGCTGCCACAACAAAGCCAGGAATATAGTGAAGGACCACTCTCACCTGTTACATGGACTCTTTTCACTTTTACCATCTGGCAAACAGTATTGTAGCTTCTGTTCTGCCTCCACAAGAATGTGTAACAGCTTCGTACCACAAGCCATCAGGACTCTGAACGCACATTAAGGCCAAAGCTCTCTTAAGATACCTCAATGGCACATAACCCTAACTACCTCACACCAAAAACTGTAATTCACCTTTCTTCAATTGTGTCTTAAATTCTACATCTAACCAGTGCAATACAATAACCATGTGCAATATCAGTCACTAAGGTTTACATCCCTTTTTCATTCTCTACGTCAAATAGTTCTGGACTGTCGTGTATTTATTGTTTTGTACTGTATTGTACTGCCTGTTTGCACCTTTGTCCCATTGAATGTGACGCTTAAATGTTACCACATGTTACACCAGGCCATGGGGAAACATTGTCTCATAATACTTTGTACAGGAAAGAAGCTGCTGATGACAATAAAGTAACCTTGAACCTTGAAATACTACTTAACTTTGCTGTTCACTTTGAGATTGAACTGCCTTTTAATTATTTTGGCTAATCACACAATTTCAGCTTTAAATAGTATTTTCAATAATATTAGTAGTATTTTTTTAAATTCTAAACATTGTTATGGTTATCACAACAGTCAACTAATACATTTCTAAAATTTCGCTGTTTCATGCAACTATTTGATGTTTCAGCTAAAATTCAGATTTTTTTAAAGCAAATTTCTGCAGACATTCAGCATTTTAGCATTCACAGTGCATCTTCTTTAGGAAATGCTTTTTCTAGTTGTTTCACATTCTCTAATCCCTATAGTATAGTCACTATAACATGTCACTTGTGACATTATAAATATTGGCAGTTAATGCAAAAGTTTTAATAAAATGAAATTGGAATAATAATTTACTTTATTTAGACCTATATATGCAGTGTTTTCAGAGTCAGACCATGGCTATAACAATTAAACTGTAGTTATTGTGCACTTTAGGTCAGGCAACTAAAACATCTGAATAACATATAATACATACAGAAAGACTGCTGTCACATCTACTAAATGTGACCATGAAGTATAGGTCACCACTGCTTCATTCTTTGAGGAAAGTTCCTTTTTAAAGTGTCTTTTATTTCATTAATTAATTTATTTATTTGATGAATTGTTTAGTGTCATATTTGTAAATATCCTAGTTACAGTATTTGTACAGTATTTGTAAAATAAAAAATAGCAATGATGTATTATGGGTGGTATATTGTTTTCTGAAAGATAAACGCAGTACCAGCACTATTTAGGTGACATTAATTAGGAGATTCAAATGGGTCTATGTTAAAAGTAAACATTTTAATGTAAAACTACAATTGTCAGAACCAACCATTTGTAGAACCAGCAGTGTAACCACTGAAGGTTAATTTTGTCCTCAGGTGTCTTTGTTTTTATGTTTTACAGCCTTTGTTCTCAGGAGACATTGCCAGTGACATTCCAGGCTTGTGTGATGACCAAAGACTGTGATGTGACTGAATGGTCTGAATGGTCAGCTTGCTCCAAGGAGTGTTACGACCCTAATGGGCCCAAAGGTGAACGCACTCGCACCAGAAAAGTGAGCCAGTTCCCAACTAATGGAGGAGAAGATTGTCCAGAGCTGGAGGAGAAGGAGCCCTGCAGCCTCCAGGGAGATGGAGTGCCACCCTGCACTGTGTAAGTACTGGACTAGCATATGTTGTGGAAATAAACAGAATTTCTATCAAGATGGTCTTTTAAGAGGTTTATTAATCAAAGTATAAAAGAATTATAAAGAAATAAGAAAGCACAAAGAAGGAAATGCAACAAGTTATACAGCAATACTCTCACGAGAGGGTTCAGAATTAAGAATTAACTGTTAGACAGCTATTTATCAACTCTACTCCCAAGCTCAATTCAATTTCAATTCAATTTTATTTATATAGCGCCAATTCACAACAAAGTCATCTCAGGGCACAAGCTATGCTGTCTATCTTCATGGTCAGAGTTAGTGGCACCTGGCTCCTGCATAGTCTGTCTTACCATTGTCGTCTCTATCCTATTCGCTGTCCCAGACATTAAAGCAAACAAAGACATTAGGAATACATGAACTTTCGCACATTTATACTAAAAGTAAAATTAACAATTTCTATAACAGCATACAGTAGAAAGAGTAATACACGCTAATTTTCTAAAACTTGACTTGAATGAAATGAAGTATCTCTATCGCTAATGGATGTATTGTATAAAATTCGGTATTGCAGGGATTTCTAAAACACATGAGAACATTAAACAATGCTTAGGCTACAATTTGTGATGGCTTGTAGGGAAAATTAAGAAAAAAGTACAGTGCATAACTCACATAGTTTGTTGAAGTTTGTTCAGCAAGACCATCATTTGTTCAGCCAAGTCTGCCTCTCTTACTTTTTATCTGAACTGTCCTACCTGTGCTGTCCCTCTAGTATACTAGATGGACAGGATTAGAAAATCCAATCCAATAAAGAACAAGCTAGGAATTGGCAAGTGCTAGACAATTTTTGTGAATGGGTGTGTGTGTGTGTTAGACTCATTTGAAATACTTTTTAAAGGTTTTTTAAAGGTGGTTATGGTCTCAGCTAAGTAAAGTAAAGTAAAGCTAGTCGAATGGAGCAGGGCAAGTCATTCCACCAGCCAGGGACAACAAAGGAGAATAGACTCGATTGGGATCGGAGAACCTGTGAAGAAGGAATTTTTAGTCTCCTCTCATTTGCAGATCTAAAAGGGCGTGTAGGAGTGTAGCTTACTAATAGCGTGTTTTTCATTTTCACTTTCATTTATAGCCCTGTAGGCAAGCATCAAGGATTTAAACTAAATGCGAGATGACCAAGAATGGCAGAAACAGAGTGGTATTTAAAGAATGGACTCTAGAGCTGATTGGCTTGAGAAAGCAGGAAGAAAAGATATTGGATAATGACAGTGGCAAATAGAATGAAGGGAATTTGACAGCGTGGGAAAGCGGAAATGACGGAATAGATTTAGTGGGGAATCCCGATGGAGAGTAGGTAGAAGATCTTCCTTATTGAACTTTCGCCAAAGCTTCATCTTAACATCAGTAACATCATTAGTTATTCATGATTAATCAAGATCGGTCAGAACAGTAAATGATATTATTCGCTGTCTTCGTGCTGCGTGAGGGATGTTTGCATATTTACATTTGTGCAATAACCACGGCAAAAGTACAGAAACAGGTTTCATTAATGAGAGAACTAGTGAAAGCACGCTGGCCAGAGCGTTTCAGTCCAGAAAGTGAATGTTGGTTTGACTGGTTTTACTTTACATTTTGTATCAATCATTTTTATACAAATATATAAAAAAAAATATATATCATGAGTTTCCATTATTTCTTATGGGAAAATTCACTTTGATATACGAGTGTTTCAGATTACGAGGACGCTTGCGGAACGAATTATGCTCGCAATCCAAGGTTCCACTGTCTAAGATAAAATTATTCAAACGCTGTTGCAAATGCATTCAATTACCACAAGACCAAACTGTCTAAACCAAACTAAAACTGTTTATTTAGCGATCAGAAAAATAAAAGGTTAACAGCTGAGACATTAGTGGGAACCCTGTGACTGGCGTTTAGCGGTCAGCTTAAATCAACAGTGTTAAATTAATACTGAGTGTTAAATTTAACACTAGAAAAGTGTCTATAGGGGGTCACGTGACCGAGCTAGAAGATAGCGGCATAGTGGGGAAGCTCCTGGAACCGTGTATAAATTCTCCATAAAAACCCTTGTATACGCTGTTAACATCATTTAAAAGATACAGCATTGATATGTCAAACACACACTGCGAAACAGTGCGAAATCTTTACTCGAAGGCGTAAAACGGACGCTAAAACAACTTCACTGAGGCCATTGTGCAGCACGGATGCTAACATGGCTAATATCACCGACGTGCTGAAGGAACTGAAATCACTCCGGTCGGACTTCGGAGCAAAGTTGGACAGCATCGATGTACGGCTGACAGGAATGGCAAGTGCCATAACTGCAATGGAGAGTACAGTGACAAAGATAAAACAAGACTTATTGACCCATGCAGCTCATATTGAGGAAGCCGAAGCTCGTATCACTGACACAGAAAACGCACTGGAAAAAACAGAAACAACGCTGGATTCAGCTATCAAACGCTCTTCTTGAGGCTAAAACAGATGACCTGGAAAACTGGGGAAGAAGGAAGAATTTGTGCATCTTTGGCATACGAGAGGAATGCCAAACCAAAATGGCTGGGGTTAAGCCCCCACAAGTCACTGACACTGGAACTGGTCCACCGCACGTCAGCTTCTGTGAAACCAAACCAAAACAGAGCGGTACTGGTTCGTTTCTTGAAACTCCAAGAGAAAGAGTTTGTCTACCGGGAAGCAAGGAAACAAGAAATTACACATGACGGGGCCAAGATCACAATTGCACAGGACATATCTGCGGAGACGGTCCGGATCTGAAGAGGATTTCACCCGGTCATAAATCTGTTTATAGATATCAACGACTTCCGTAGATTCCAGTACAACCCCTGTAGACTCAGGGTCCTACATGGTGGACAGATCCACCTCTTCTCAACACCTCAGGAGGCTGAAAAATTCTTCAAGACCATTCCAAAACAAACTGCAGCAGATGCCCACGATCAGTGAGTCTTAAAGGGCATGTTGCTTAAATAACAGGTAAAATATACAGCATCTTCAGAGACTGCTCCTGCTCCCACAAAACTGATCAGTAACAGATGGCATCTGGAATATATAATGAGTAGAGGTTGGAAGTATTTACAGGATGCAGCCAAAATGCTGAGTTTGAGTTAATGTACGGTTTATATTAACATGTTTTGTTGCTCCAAAAGCGTTTATTTTGTTTCGAGTTTGGTCTAAACTGTTTTGACTTATATGTTAACAGTTAAGCTTTAAATAGGTTATTATTTTTGGAATTTATGGAAAATTAGTATAATTACAGGGTTAATGGACATTCTCTGTTATATAGGGTTATTAGTGAAGTTACATTGACT
>JAUBNQ010000020.1:25646343-25664261 GCA_032353495.1 Ctenopoma kingsleyae
TGATTAACTACTTTCTTTTTTAGAGGGGCAACAGCATCGAGTATCGTACTCAGTGAAGCTGCAGTATTATCAACTAGATAACTGACCTGTACTGGAGTAAAGTTAAGACTACTGCTCTCCTCTGTATTGGTACATGTCACAGGATTAAAAGATTATGGGATCATTCCCTTAAATTTGGTGACAGCATTTTCTGATAAATATCTACTATAGTGGAATTTTTTTCCAATTGATATAAAGTCCAATATAGTAAACTCAAACTCAGAAATGGTCAGACAACAAAGGGTTTTGGACTAACACTATTAAATGATCAATTTCCATGATGACAGAGATTTTCACAGATCACGACTGGGGTCATAACATTACATTAAAGTAAAATTGTGATAGAAATGTGCATATCAAATATGATAATAAGTATTAGAATATCTATATTAATAACATTCAAATGGTATGCAATTATCTGCCGGTGTTTTAAGAAGAAAGTGAGCAGCAAATTTCTCCAATTGTGAGTGTCACGGACCACCTTTTTAAAGAAGCCATGTTTCGCTTCCAATCTCATTGTTCACAATTCCACCAATGGCCCATAGCAGCGAATAAAATGTGGGTAGTGCTCAATGAAGTGGTGTTTCAACCTCAGTCTGAACTCTGGAAACGTACTGGTGAACAACTTACGATGATCCAGTAGTTTGTAAGATAAATAACACAATGCTTCCTCAGAGAGCCTGTTTCACACAATAATGTCAACAATTTCCTTAAGGTCCATTAAAATCTCCCAAGCAGGCTCCTGTTCTGGTATCTTATGTCCAATCATAAAAGGAAGTAAGTGCAGCAGTGTCCAATTCTCATGTACATTGCCTGTAACTGCTCCTTTTTTGAAGGTTGTTTTTGGAATGTTTTTAGGCTTGTTTACTTTGTCTGAATACTGATATCGAAATGAGTTTATGTATTCATTTAATGCATCAAATGTAAAGAAGCCTTTTGAGATCAGATTTTTCAAACATAAGGACAATTCCACAGGGATGACTCCTTCAGAAGGGCCATGCAAAACATCTGGAGGAAATCCTATTATTGGATGAAAGAGCAAGAGATGTTTCCCCAGTACACATTCGCTTTTTACTCCATTTACACTTTGGAGGTTGTCCTTCTGCCTAATCTCTTCCAGAAATATATTATGTTGATTAACCCCCCTCAACTGGAAATCATCAACTTTGGTGGTTGCAATTTGGTCCCAACTAATCAAACAAAACCGACAGAACTTGTCAACAGTAAAACTTTCATGAAAGCCTGCAAAACCATGTGCACCAAGGTTATCAGCATATAGACAATACACAGTGCCCTTAACAAACTTGCCCAAAACAAAACAAAAACTCCCTCTTGTTCTAGACACCTTATGTCTTTAAGCAATGGCTCGAAAATCTTTTCATAACCATATTGTTTGACAAGCACACTTTTGCCCAAGAGAGCTAGCTGAAGTGAAGTGAGACTCGATCGGAACCTGGCTGCCCAGACAAACTTCAAAATCATCAACGTATAACACCAAACTAATGTATATGTGTTGCTGTCCCAGTAGCTGATTGTTCTTGTCATACTTACATATTGAAGTGTCCAGATAAGCTGGAATAGTGACTGGGAGCAGGGTGCAATCAGGTGAGTGAACATAATCCTGAAACATAAGAGACACATATAGCAAAAAGTCAGTTTTGCTAAAGCACTTTTGCAACACTGTGTAATTTGTTAAATTAAAATGACGATAGGCGAGATTAAGGTTTGGGGCCCCGTAATCAACTGGCTATACACCCCACCCCACCCTGTGAGCTCACAGTCCATCCTAACGGTAACCTGTAAACCTAACCCTAATTTAACCTCATTTTAAGTTTAATAATAATTATCAGAATGTGCAAAGATAAAGACAAAGATAAATAAATATTTTCTCAGTGTATTTGTCCAGGACAGATGAAGAGTAGATTTACCTGTTACTGTGCAGTACAAGTAAAACATGTAGCTGCAGCAGACTTGACGTGTTCAACATGACAACAATTATTATCTAGTTGTGATCAGTGTTACAAGATCTCATGATAGATATAGAAACCTAACATAACTATTCTCCATCAGGTCTCTTTCATCTGCTGTATTAAATCTACATGATGAGCTCATATTTCACACTTGATAAATCAGCATGTCGTTGAGGTCAGATCCAGTCTTTCACTGCCTCTCTCTTTCTCCCACTCTTTAATATATTTGTCCATATTTTCCACACTTATTCCCGGACATGGTCATTCTGTCGCTCTGTAAGTTGGAGGTGTGCATGTGTGTATGTCTGTGCAGGCGGGCGAAGGGGGGCGCGTGCTGGCTCAGGCGGGCACAGTAACCGAGAAAACGGGGCTGTGGACCGATCCCAGCTGTAAAACAACCAACTACTGTGTTTCACTTTATTGTGGAGAGAATCATGAGGGTTCATACAGGGAGCAAAGACCAAATAAACAACTACAGTTTAGAAAACAATCTCAAAAACCCACGACTGACGATATTTGCAAGCGACTTTTTTTAGGGCTTGAAACTGCGCCCCCTCCAGCAAGTGTCGCCCTTGGCGACTGCCTACTTCACCTATGCCAAGAGCCAGTGTTACACCGTTTTCTGTGACCATCAGATTCTGTGACCCTAGGGGCGCTCTTTCGTCGTAGTATCACTCCAGGGACTACGTTCACAACATCTGATAGTCATGGCAAACGACACCCTGAGACCCGAGGTTGACACCGCGTGAGGTTGGGGTTAGGTAAAAAAAATGTACTGAGGTTAGGGTTAGAAAAAAGGTCGTGTTTGGGTTAAACTTTTAATGTGTGTGAAATGACATTTTTATCCATGAACCAGCCTCCAGTCTTTCCCTGACCCTAACCTCACTGCTGTGATGCCTGATCCCAACCATAAAACACTTTAATAACGCTACACTCACCCATCTGGATGTTGACATGTAACGTCAGAAATTTTAACTGACAGATAGATAGTATATTTTCCTTGTGACACAACGTTCGTTCAGGAGGAATTAGCGAAACAGCGCCCCTAGGGTCACAGAATCTGATCGTCTCAGAAAATGGTGTAACACCGGCCCTGCCAATATGAATACAATAAAGTTAATCTGAGACAGAAAAATGTATTCCTGTAAAAAGATGTCGACTGTAACTGTGTAATGAGAAAACTGCATTTTAATGATTAGACCTGTCTTAGAGGGGCGTTTAATGTTGGAAAAAAGGACTGGATGGTTTATATTGCACAGCACAGTGGGAAACCTTTTCTTTACTTTGACTTTTATTACAATTATTATTTTTTATCTCTCTTTAATAGTCTTTAATAGGCTGTGTATGACAAAACCGCCGGTTGTCGATATCAGTCTGGGTAATCAGGATGGCAAATTCTGACACGCCTGTGCATCGGATGACCACTGCTGGCTGAGCCGAAGCCTCCCAAAGTCTTTTCTGTCTTTAAAGCTATGTCAAACCACCAGTGCATAATGACTAGATCTATACAAAGCATTAACAATATTGAGGAACTAGCAACATAAGGACGAAGTTGAATAAGCGATTATTACTAAAAAAGGATCGACAGAAATAATACCTGAATTTTTCTCTGATTATTAATGGACTGAATTTTATTTATTGGAGTCGTTTTATAATTATCAAATGTTATTCAATATTAACACCAATTTATAGCATTTCACACGCTTGACTACCGGAGGACCACTCCGCCTTTGTCCACCAGGGTGCTGTACAGGAGCGCGCTCCTCTCTGCTCTGAGGTTCTGGCTGAGCTGTGGAGACTCTTCTGGAGGAGCTGACAGAACGTACGGACAGGCTTTCTCATTTTTAACCAAAAGCTTGTTTCTTTTCACCGTGTCCAGTCACAGTCTGTCTTTATCACCCCGGGTACACCTGTCGCGTTTCGGGTAGGCAGAATCTGACAAATGACAATTCACTAGGCACATTTTATGAAACCAATGTTAAGGAGAGCTTTTGTTAAAGGCAAAGAGTGTCAGTGCAGAATCTCATACTAAGCGATCAGAACCTCTTAGTCTCTATCGTCAGTCTTTGTGGATGTCGTTTAATTGTAACAGCGGCGGTGCGCTTTGCTTCGCTCTGTAACCGTTTTCCCGTTTTATTTGCAGGCTTCAAAGATGAGAGAACGGTGGAGTTCACATTCCGTTCATCTGTTGGTCTCTCTGATCCTGCTGTGGCATACACGGTAAGTTTTCTATCAGTGAAACACTGTTTAACGGGTTTTCTAAGCAGCAGCTGTGTAAGAACCGCGTTAACATGACAATGAATAACACTCTTCTCTTTGCGCTCAGTTCACGTCCACGTAGAAAGAGCATCGCAAGATTTCGTGGATGAACTTAAATGTAGCTGTAGCTTAAATGTAAATGTAACAAATCAATGTTATTGAATATCATTGGACAATCACATTCATCTCAGTGTTACCTGAGGTCTTCATTTCGAGGCTCCGATTAATTCGCTCCTTTCAGTAATTAAGCAACAATTTATTTATCAACTGTAGAACATGGATCTGGTTGCGACCAACCATCACAAAGCGGAAAAAACATTTTTAGAAACAACCTTTCCTAAAAGTTAAAATCTAATGGATATAAATCCTGACTAGCCTGTAAATCTGTATAATACTTAATTAGATTATTGCTCTGCAGAAACAGCCATAATGAAAACCTCTGAAAAGAAGTTTAACAAAAACTCTAACTTGTGTGTTTGAAGAAAAAAAAACTGACTGCTCAGTCCAGTCAAACACAAGCCTTTACAGTGCTGAGCTAGATTCTTCTTTCTGAGTAGGAATTAAGACAATGTGTTGTCTCTTCTTTAAGTTAGAAATTGTTGAACCATCAGCACATACAATGTAACTGTGTGCACCAAACTGTCACACTGTATCATCTCAACAACACATACAAAGCAGCTGATTTAATATTGTAGGTGGAGATTATGTCACCCATCATAATTCTTAGTAGTACTTGAGATTTATAAGCTTAAGCAAGTTGTTTTTGTAGCTTATTTGCAGTTTATTTCTGTCAGTCATGGCTACAGTTAATAATATCATATCATATCTTTTATATAGGTCAAAAGCAGATTTCAATTCTACACGTAACTTCAAAGACATCACAACTTTCACAAAGATCCTGGATAGCCTGTTGGATGGATATGATAACAGACTGAGACCTGGTCTGGGAGGTAAGACTCTGAAGACTGATATAAGCAGCAGATATTGTGACTTTTGTTCCCTAGAATGAGTCAAACTCTGCATGGAACTTGTTACGAAATGTGTGTTGAAATACCATTCCTACCTGATATATCCACAGTTTTTAAATCCCACAGGTCCTTGTAGTTCATAAATCAAATTTTCTGTTATGAATGTGAAGTTTCAAAGCCCAAGCCCACATAATCTGATTTATGTTCTTAGACTAGAAAAAACTTTCCATGACTTACTGTTATTATACTGTCTAGGTACTTATCTTTGCCTTTTAATCTGTGCTTCAGATTTTTAAATAGAAATTCACAGTGACTTGTCTGCAGATCGTTTCATATCACTTTGGAACTAACCAACCAAATCTGTTTTGAATCACAGAACACAGGTGATAAATAATTTGTGCATTTAAACATTTAGACTTCACTGAGCTGATTTCTTCCACATCTTCTCTGTATTTCACTGCAATTCTGAAAACTTGCCCCTGCTTTCTTGTTCTTAAAAATGTCTAATTATACAGAAAAGCTGGAACATAGACATTATACGTCATTATTTTGTCAGAAATTAAACTGATATATTGTAAATGTGTAATGAGTTGACTGCAATGTAATCATTAGTTCTTTGAATTTGTAAGTATGTATGTCCTTTTATTATGGTTATTAAATAATAGTGACTAGGATTGGTTGAGCTGTTTGGGTCTGAATAGTGTATTTCAGTTGCACATCAAAACTTGGTATGTGGATGAAGGGGAAGTGTTATAGTATAGTTGTGGTTTTCATTTCATACAATGAAACTAGATAGTAATAACAAAGTAGGACAGACTGAAAGTGTGGAGTTTGGGTCAGAAGGGTTAGTCTTAAGCAGTGGTATTCCAGGGTATACGCAGGTATATGGCATATTGATACCTACCACTTCTTGTTCAGTCAGAACAGCGTATACTCACTTCCAAATCCCCCTTGTTACTAGGGTATAGGCAGGTATATGGTGTGTATCTACTTCTTGTTCAGTCGAAACAGAGCATTCTCACTTCTCCATCCACCCTGATACACTGTTATGAGCTGAACACCTATTTTTTCCACCTTTGTTGATCAGTGTGCAGCTATAATGTTGCTCTCAGGGGATCTGACTTTATTTTCTACTTTGTTGTGCTCACACTTAGAAACCATTATGTATTTATCACTATCTGTATTTATAAGAATAAGAAAACGCGAGAAGAAGTGACCGATGGTGTGCAAACTGTAGCACCAGTGAAGCGTGAAGAGAGAACTTTTACTAATGCACCTCCAAAACCAAACTTCACAGTATTATACCTAAAGCAGGACACAGTAACCTGTACTTTGCAGAGTAATGATGTAGGTCTTAGGACATCTGTATCAGTAACAGCAGAAAAAAAAGCTCTCTCATCCTTCTCTCTATGCAGGTATCAATATAACAATTAAATATTGATAAATCGACCTGAATCATGAATCAAACAGTCACAGCTTATTTTAAGTTTGATCCATGATGCTGAAGATACAGAAAAACGTAAATCCATGACATAAATAGAAAATTATTGAGAATCCCCCAAAATTTCGGAAAGAATATTTTCAGATGACATCATTTCTTATAAAGAGGAGCTTGGCTCACTGTATTTTCCACCATGAGAGGGGTGATTGGCTGGGCCAAGAACATTTAGCCAATCACAGGCAGAGAAGGGCAGTACAAACCTTTGTTTTACCAATAATAATTTGCCCATTATTTCTCTTGTCATAGTTACTAATATGTTGATTATAATTACCAGATTCAGTTATGAAATATTTTAATCTAAAAAAAGCGATGTTTGCCTTTGTGATTTGCATCACTCTGATCTTCACTAGCAAATTCCAAGGCACAGTTTACCAAAACCTTATGACCCCACAGACTAAAAAATGCCCAGGACCTAGTTATGTAGTTGGACCCGAAATCTGTGGTTCATGTTAATTTCACAATTTACGCACTGACATTAAACAATAGATCTGAAAATACTACTAGTACTGAGTACTACTATACTACTATAGTTTGAACTAAATACGTATGTAATATTAGTTTTACTGTTCACTGTTTAAAACACAAGGTGTTTTTTCCTCCGCGATGTGACTCTGGGACAAGGCACTTAAAAAAAATACCAATAAATTTACAGTATACCCACTTCTCCAGGCACCACTACTCCACTGATCTTAAGTCAAATGAAAGATAATTTAGAGTTACATTATTAAAAAAAAATCATGGTGTCATTTCTAGAAGGATGTCTATGTCTCTCAGGAGTCAAATGTTTTACTGTTGTCAGGTAATAATGAATTTCTACAATAAATTCCATTCTGTGTTATCACAGATCGAGTAACAGAAGTGAAGACTGACATCTATGTGACCAGTTTTGGTCCAGTCTCTGACACAGATATGGTAAGTCTCACACATCACTTTTTAGTGCATCACCTTCAAACGAACCAGAGAAGACAAAGTGTGAAATAAATATAGTTCCTTGAAAGGCTTGACTCCACTCTTCAAGCAGTCAGAATAAATGTGCAGTCAATATTGACAAGGTTGGACAAAGTATGCTTCAGGTTGCCACAGTAATACAGTATTTCTGGGAGATCAAATTGTATCTGAGCATGTAAATATGTTAGGAGGTTCAATGTAGTTGTAGTAATCAAATTTGATCAATAGCAAGTCAGTCACTGACTAATATGGATTCAAAATATTATCTTCCCATGTTTAAGATTTGCAAATATGGTTTTACAAAGTGAGAAAATAACACTTATTTCTGCACAAACTAAAACTAAATTCACTTATTTCTCAGCACAAATTCACAGTCAAATGCACACACAAAACTGGTGTTGTGCCAGTTTTTATATATAAAATCAAAAAATGTAGAAATGCTGAAATATCCAGTTGTGCAGAGTTGTTCTGAGTACAATGTGTATGTGAAAGGAGTATTACTTTTGTTATAGTCTGACAGTTCAGCACGGTCAACTTGAGCTCAATGATGAGCTGATTAGATTTTGGTGGCCAGAGATCATAGGTCAGGGTCACACTGCGTTCATCCAATTATGGCTCATACTTGTGAATGTCGAATTACACTTGAAGGGATTTCAATAGCAACTGGACTTGTTTTAGTTCCTTGATGACGTTTCACCCTTTCATTCCAGAGGGCTTTCTGAAACGAAAACAAGTCCAGTTGCTATTGAAAAACCTTTTTTGAGATAACCATGACCTGGATGACCTGAGAACCTTCACAGACACTTGAAGGGAATTTCTTGTGTATCCTGGGCCTTGGACATATAGTTACTGGTCCTGCTAACCTGTCCAGTGCCTCGTCTGCTGCTCTTTGTTGTTGTTTTGATCTCTGTGGCCTGCTGTTCTTTTCTCCTTTCTCTTTCCACTTATCCCAACCGGTCGAGGCAGGGCCCACCCTGAGCCTGGTTCTGCTGGAGTTTTCTTCTGGTAAAGGGAGTTTTACCTCTCCACTGTTGCCTAGTGCTTGCTCAAGTGGGATTGTTGGGTTTTCTACAAATACAACTCTGGAAAAAAAAATTAAGAGACCACTGCATGAAAGCTGTGATTGCAAATCAGGGTTATTCCATCAAATATTGATTTCTGAACACTTCCTAAGTTAAAACATTAGTGTAATTCTTTCTTGGGTTTTCTTCATGACTGAAAGAAAGTAATTCAGAATAACTGATGTAAAATATGAAGGGGGTAGGGACAAATAAGTGTTTACTTCTGCCTACTCCTTTTCAAACACAAGAATGAAATGATGATATGTATTGATGATGAACGAACACATGTTTGAAATAAATTTAACTAAACTAAACTAAAACTAAAACATTAGTAATGTGTAATGTGTTTTTATTAGGGGAAATTTTCTTCTCCACTAAAACTCATGCTGCAGCATAGACTGCCAGAGCTTTTGACCAAATTTTATACCAGTCATGCAAAGAGAAGTCACCGCTACTCAGATAGGAAAAATGACACATGACCAACAATAGGTGGCGCTGTCACAATTAAGAGTACATTTTGATTTGATTTGATTTTGCACCATTTTTTTTCACAAATGCACAAAAAGCGTAAAACCTATTTTTGAGATCTCCTTGGATTAAAGTCTGATCTGTGCCAAACTTTGCATATTACATCTACATAGCAAGCTTAAAAAAGTTTGATCAGAAAAAGGTGCTTCTATCTAAAACAGGCAAGTTATATTTATGCAAATTTTAGATGCTAAGTAGCAAAATGGGAAAATGTAAATATCTCGGCCATAATAGCAGATAAGAACATCAAATTCATGCGTGAAGTTGGTAACACCATGCTGAACGAGCGTACCAATTTTGGTAAATTTCAAATACTAGGGGGCGCTATACAGTTTATATCACACCAATGGCTTGATAGGTTTTCACCAATCTTGAGAATTAAATGTAGGTCACCACCCCAGATCCACCCATGTGATATGGTAATGATTTGAAAAAGCAGGCATGGCTTATGATCAAAAAACCCAAAACTTTTCTTTCAAATTTTAAAAAATCACTGAAACTCACACTTTTAACCTACAGAGCTAGGATTTCACACAGGCATTCCTTGAATCATCCTGGAAGTTTGATATGCTGCAACATATAGTCTATTTTGAAGTCCATCACTCTACTTTTTCAGAAGTTCGTACAACAGGTCAATTGTATCTCCACAACCATTACTTCAATCACTATGAAACGTGGCAGAGCCTTTCTCTGGACCACCTTTAACACGCCATTCAGTTTTCATTAGGATTGGTGACTGTATGTGTGTACTGTAAAATGTTTGTATTTTTATTTTGAAGAGTTTACAAGTTAAGCTCATGAAAAATGTTTAGGATGTATGGGACACTAGGCTAGTCATGTCAGGGATCTTTGAGAATTTTCTGATCGTTTTTCAATGTTTGGTAAAATTTGGAAAAAACGTTAGCATAATGCTAATCAAGTTTATATCTCCGCAACCGTAAGTTTAATCAGTATGAAACTTGGTAGAGTGTTTCTCCACACCACCAGTATCAATATATGAAATTTTCATTTGGATCGGTGTAAGGATGTGCATACTGTAAAATACTGAATGTTATTAATAAACGTTTTGTATTTTTGTTTTAAAGATTTTTTATTTTAAGGATATGAAAATACATTGTGATGTACCTGACACTGGGTCCGTCATGTGAGAATATTTTCAAAAATTTCTGATCAATTTTCAATTTTTGGTGAATTTTTAAAGATAGTTTTAACCTTAATGCTAACAATGCAGTGTTAGAACAGGAAAGCCTGTGTCTTTATTTTGAAGACGTTTCATGTTAGGGACATGAAAATACATTATTTGCAGAATTGTCTGATCAATTTTCAATTTGTGGTGAATTTTGAAAAAAACCCCAAAAACATTAGCATAACACTAAAATGCTAACATTGTTTATATCTCCGCTACCGTGACCTTAATTGGTACGAAACTTGGCGGAGTGTTTCTCCACACCATTAGTGTCAATATATTAAATTTTCATTTGGATCAGTGTAGGGATGTACATACTGTAAAATTTTGAATGTTGATGCAATATTATTAATGAACGTTTTATTTTTCTTTTAAATATTTTTCATGTTATGAATGAAAATACATTATTTTAATACAATATTTTTAGAATTTTCTGATAAATTTTACATTTTTGGTAAATTTTTAAAGACAGTCTTAACCTCAATGCTAACAATGCAGTGTTACAACAGCAAAGTGTGTGTCTTCTAACCTGTTGCTGTGCACTCTGCAACTGGGTCAATCTCACACGCAACAAAGGCATTAAATTCGTACATTTAGTCTGTGTCTCCAACACGCCTGATGCCAGGCTCCAGTTCTGTCTATTTTTATTTTGAATATTGCTATCCTCCCTTGTTTCTTGTAATCTTTTCAGATGTACGCTTCCCATGGGAGTTTGAGGAGGAGGAATTTGTCAGTTATGCTGTCAGTAGTTTATAGAATAAAACAAAAATGTTAATTTTACTCAAACATTGTCAGAGAAACTGATAATTTTGCAGTGGTTTCTTAATTTTTTCCAGAGTTATATTCTGTATATTTATATATTCTGTGTAAGGTCTTAAACCTTACACTTCAGAGTGCCTTGAGATTACTTATGTTGTGATTTGGCACTATATATATATAAAGCTGAATTTAATTGAATTATGATAAACGTTGACTTAGTATTTAGTTCAGTCCAATTTGATTTTGGTGTTGAAAGGTTAAAGGTCAAAGTAGCAGTGACCTCAAGTTTGGTAATTTTTGTTCTTAATTTAATTTAATTTTGTAATTTGTATCTCTAATGTCTCTGGAAGACCTTGAGGGAATTTCTTTAAATTTGGCACAAATGTCCAATTGGACTCAAGGATGAACTGATTAGTTTTTGGTGGTCAAAGGTCAGAGATCAGTGACACCAGGTCCATCTCACCCCTCTGTCCTATTCTTGTGAATGCGACAAAAAGTGAATGCCATGAGGGAGCGTTTTCAAATTTGGCACAAGTGTCCCCTTGATCTCAGGAGTGAATGGCTTAGATTTTGATGATCAAAGGTCAAGGTCACTGTGACTTTATGTGTGTCCCAATTCTGGTCAATGCCTACAGAAATGCCTGGAGAGAATTTCATTGCATCTGGTGTAAATGTCCACTTGGGCTCATGGATAAACTCATTAGAATACGGATCTGGACAGACATGTCTTTAAACTACAACTTCACTGCTTCGTGGAGGTACAGTAAGGGAAAAAATTATTTGAACCCCTGCTGATTTTGTAAGTTTGCCCACTAACAAAGATACGATCGGTCTATAATTTCAATGGTAGGTTTATTTCAACAGTGAGAGACAGAACAATAACAAAGAAATCCAAAAAATGTAAAAAAAAGTTATGAATTAATTCTCATTTTCATGAATGAAATGAGTATTTGACCCCTCTGCAAAACGTGTTGTTGTTGTTGTACTTGGTGGCAAAACCTTTGTTGGCAATCACAGAGGTCAGACGTGTCTTGTAGTTGGCCACAAGTTTTGCACACATCTCAGGGGGGATTTTGTCCCACTCTTCTTTGCAGATCCTCTCCAAGTCATTAATATTTCATGGCTGATGTTTGGCAACTCGAACCTTCAGCTCCCTCCACAGATTCTCTATGGGATTAAGGTTTGGAGACTCACTAGGCCACTCCAAGACCTTAATATGCTTCTCCTTGAGCCAATCCAAGCCTTGGCTGTGTGTTTTGGATCATTGTCATGCTGGAATACCCACCCACGACCCATTTTTAATGCCCTGGCTGAAGGAAGGAGGTTCTCACCCAAGATTTGACTGCACATGGCCCCATCCATCCTCCCTTTGATGCGGTGCAGTTGTCCTGTCCCCTTGGCAGAAAAACACCCCCAAAGCATAATGTTTCTGCCTCCATGTTTGACGGTGAGGGTGGTGTTCTTGGAGTCATAGGCAGCATTCCTCCTTCTCCAAACCCGACGAATTGAGTTGATGCCAAAGAGCTCGATTTTGGTCTCATCACAACACTTTCACCCAGTCCTCCTTTGAATCATTTAGATGTTCAGTGGCAAACTTCAAACGGGCCTGTACATGTGCTTTCTTGAGCAGGGGGACCTTACGGGCACTGCAGGATTTCAGTCCTTCACGATGTAGTGGGTTACTAACTGTTCCCAGTGTCCCAGCTGCCTTGAAATCATTGACAAGTTCCTCCAGAGTAGTTCAGGGTTGGTTCCACACTGTTCTCATTATAATTGAAACTCCACAAGGTGAGATCTTGCGTGGAGCTCCAGACCAAGGCAGTTATTTTATGGTTCTTCCATTTGCGAATAATCGCACCAACTGTTGTCACCTTCTCACCCAGCTGCTTGGCGATGGTCTTGTAGCCCATTCCAGCCTTGTGTAGGTCCACATTCTTGTCCCTGACATCCTTGGAAAGCTCTTTGGTCTTGGCCATGGTGCATAGTTTGGAATCTGGATAGACTGATTGCTTTTATAGACAAGTGTCTTTTATACAGGTAATGAGTTGAGATGGCTCCCAATGTCAGCCCGTTACCTGTATAAAATACACCTGGGAGCCAGAAATCTTGCTGATAGATAGGGGATCAAATAATTAATTCATTCATAAAAATGAGAATTAATTTATAACTTTTTTGAAATTGATTTTTTTTGGATTTTTTTATTATTGTTCTTGAACAGTGAGAGGTTCAAATAAACCTACCATTGAAATTACAGACTGATCATTTCTTTGTTAGTGGGCAAACTTACAAAATCAGCAGGGGTTCAAATAATTTTTTCCCTGACTGTATAAAACCACAATGTGGTAATTCTAGTTCACTCTGATGATGATTCTTTTGATTTTGGTGGCCATTCATCTAGTGCTACTTTCATAAGTTATCCAGAGTTTTTGCTCATAACTCAATAAAATGTAATGATTAAATTAATGAATTGAAAAAACTAATGATTTTTCACATCTAGTTGGTGCTACTCTTTCAGTTTATGCTGAAACATCTCTAGTAAACTCGACTCTTGTAATTCTAATTAATAAAATGCAATATCATAATTTAATCTGTCACTCATCAGAACCATAAAAAAGGCCAAACATCTTATTTTTAATGAAATCTGCCTTTAGGCCAACGTGATGCTTTATACATTTCAGGGTTTCTTTGGTAGGCCAGTTCAGATGTAACTACACACATCCAGCAGATAAAATCTTCCAGACAGAGACCTGTCATACTTCAACACTTCAGAGTGATGACACTCTCCTGGTTGGAGATCGTCAGACAGTTTTATTAAATCCAGCTCTGAGATGGACCAGTTTGATGTACTACATACTAAACACATAGTCATTATCATATAGTGCCTGTTTATTGTAAACCCCATTATAAAATTATTCTAAGAGCAGTTTATTGATTTCTTCCATTCTGAAATTCCCACATCATACATTGAGCTTAAATTTAAGTAACGTTCCATTTGGTAAAAAGTAGATAACACTGTTCTTTTACTTAGTGAAGTGTTTCCCCCTTTTTACAGTAATTTACTTTCTCTCATGGCCATAGAGGACTGAATTCAGCTATTAAGTAACTGTGCATATAGAATGTGGTATAGGTGTGAAAACTCTAAATACAAGTTTTATTGAACCTAGTATTCTGACAGGGACAATTTTACTGAACTGCTTAAACTGTCATGCACAAATACATGTATTGCATGTCACACTTGCACACAAATACACTGCTTTCTGCCTTAAAAGCTTTCCTTAGTTTTTCTATCGCGGCCTCGGCCATCATTGTCATCCCCACCCCCATATGACTCTTCTCAAATATTTAAGTGGCACAAGAGAAAAGGGCAGAAAGATGGAAGTGGTCGTGATTGTGACAGTACCTTCAAAAGAAAGAAAAAAGAGAGATGGTCTCATATTTAATTCATACCATGTCTCCATCAAACTTGCAGGAGATAATTTTACTCCACTACTGTGTCTATCTTTTCTGTGTCTTATAGCTCAGCTCTGACATGCACACCCATGCATTTCATTCCATTATAGATTGGATAGCCCCCTTCAGCTACCTCTGCCTTATTGTGAAGATTTGTCATCACTGGATTATAATGTATTTATGCATCTCAAGCAAATACCATGTAATTAAAAATACACTCATGCTTCATTAAACTGATACACCTGTATATATTTTTGTGCACTCCATTCTATCAGTAATGAATTACAGTAGTCCAATCTAGTACCAAAAAGTAGGAGTAGGTTCTCAGCATCACTTTGAGACAAGATGTTTGTAATTTTAGCAATATTCTTAAGGTGGAAGAAGGACGTTCTAGATATTTCTTTTATATAGGAGGTAGGTAATTGAGGAGTGGGCCAAAATACCTGCTAAGAGGTGCAGAAGTCTCATTGACAGTTACAGGAATCATTTGATTGCAGTGATTGCCTCAAAAGGTTGTGCAACAAAATATTAAGTTAGGGGTACAATCATTTTGGTCCAGGCCTGTTCCATGAGTTTATTTTTTTAAATAATTCCATTGAAGCATGGTTGAAAAGCAATGTCCGACTTTCATTGGTTAACATTCATAGAATTTTTATTTATTATTACTTTTGTCAGATTAAAGTTACTTCTGTGACCATTGTGAGTTTTTCTTTCATTGACCGAAGGGTACCAACAATTTTGTCCACGTCTGTATGAGAACTGCACATTAATCATTGATCATCACTGACATTTGTTAAATAAATAAAAGTAAAAGCAAAGTAAATTTGACATTCAACTGAGAATTAGTACTTTCACAATAAAAATAAGTTTCAAGTAAAACAAAGACTTGGCTACATGGGGTTTTTTAATATGTGCACAACTGAACAGCCTTAACCAGTTTCACAGTTTGAACATCTATAAATAAATTAATGTACTGTAACTTCCCCTCTCTTTCCCTCATATTCCACTGCCCACTTTCTCTTGTTCAGTGAGAGAAGTGAGCTCGTTTGATCTGCCAAGATTTTAAGATTGTCATCAGTGAGCCTTGAGTAATATTTGTTTTTTATTATGTTCATAGTGGAGAAAGCTGTCTCACAACTGTATGTGCAGCCAAACATGGTCAGCATGTACAGGACCACTTTCCTTAGGCTTGGGAAAGTTGCCTCTGTAACCCTTTTTAACCAGAAGATGGCAATCCCTCTAAGCCACTGTTCCAGATCTCCCTGGAGATTAATCAGTTCCATCTTGACGAGCTGTGTGGCTTCTTTTGAGAACCCTCTGACGACTGTGATCAGGAATGAATTCTGCATGAACAGGATGAACCGCTGTCCAAGGATGAAGGTACTGAAGTGGTTGCTTTAGTTTACAATCAGCTTGTCAACAAAGTCAGAAAAAGTGGCTACATCCCACCCACCTTGGACCTGCTCCTTCAATGTAGGAAAGTCTGCACAGTCACCCTGCAGGTCTTCCTTGAATACCTGAATTTCATTTAGAATTGATTTAACTTTTCAATTCAATTTTATTTATAAAGTCACAAATCACAATAGAAGTCAGCTCAAGGCACTTTACAGTGTAAGGTTTAAGACTTCACAAAATATAAAGACATACAGAATAATGTAGAACTGTTATAGTTTTTGACAGACCCAGAGAACACTCATACACACACAGGATAAGTAAAGTAAGTCTTATTTAATAATGAAGGAAACCCAATAACATTAAACACAAAATCACTTTATATGGAAGGCAGAAATACAATGTGTGAAAAACTAACAATGTAATAACCCAAAATCACTCCAAACGGAGGCATAACACCACAAGAAAAGAACCTAAATAATAAATACTGGCTGGCTCAGGACTAAAAACGACACACCATCATAATATAAACTACAGACTATACATCAGACAACAACAGAATGTACGGGGGAATAGAACGCGACTAAAGAAGAACGAAGAATACAAGACTAACAGACTGATAAATTCACGGAAGATAAAAAACTGTGGGAGACGGAAGTACAGTCTAGATGAGGTTGAGAGGCAGGATATATCAGGCTGACCGGCAGGAACACAGGAGCAGACACGGGGGAGAATGAGGGAGGGGGACGGGCGTGCAACAGACCATGAATAGCACCAGGAAACCGAACTAAACAAGGCGGAATTTTGACAAGAACAATCAGAATTGTTTACCAAGAAAGAAATGAGCTTTGCTCGTTTTTATATTAAATTGACATGTTTGCAATAACCATAATTCTATTATAATGTTATTCATAAAGAGGTTGTGGAGGAATGTGTAAATAGAAATATGAGCAGGTGTGCATACCTCATGTTTCCTGGAATCGGCAGACAGTTGTCATCAGGTCACACACAGAATTGTCCTTTCCTTATAACTTTAAATTCAGTTGATTCAGGTGTAAAATGATCTCCACCAAAAAATACACAATGTCAATGTTCTTCATACGTAAATAGCGAGGAAAGAGTATTGCCTTTTGGCTTTTCAGCTATGTTGGGAAAGCTATGACTTCCTCTCTGATGACCCAAAAGCACTCCAATACCTTGCCTTTACAGAGGCATCTCATGTTATTATGCAGCAGGATGTTGTCAGCATTTGCATCCATTTCTTTGAGGAATTCCCGTAGCATGTGATGTTGGAGTGAAGAGGGAGAGAGAGAGAGAGAGAATGAAGCACAACTAGGGGAGAGAGAAGACACAAAGTTAATGACATGCAATGATGGCATAAGAGTGGACAGAGAGAGAGAGAAGGAGGAGAGGAGCTCAGTGTAAAGTGGGAGGTCCCCCAGCAGACTAAATCTATAACATAACTATAAACTATAAACTTTGTGAAAATGGGAAAGTTTTAAGCCTAGTCTTAAAGGTAGAGAGGGTGTCTGCCTCCCAAACTTTAACTGGGAGCTGGTTCCAAAGGAGAGGAGCTTGATAACTAAAGGCTCTGCCTCCCAGTCTACATTTGGAAACTCTAGGAAGCACAAATAGACCAGCAGGCTGAGAGTTAAGTGATCTGCTGGGATAATAAGGTCCTATGAGGTCTTTAAGATATGATGGGGCCTGGTCATTTAGTGCTTTATAAGTGAAGAGCAGAATTTTAAACTCTATTCTAGATTTAACAGGGAGTCAATGGAGAGAAGCTAATGTAGGAGAAATATGATCTCTCTTGTGAATTCCAGTCAGAACTCTGGCTGCAGCATTCTGGATTAA
>JAUBNQ010000023.1:59933-70843 GCA_032353495.1 Ctenopoma kingsleyae
AAACAGGATTTCTAAATTACCACTCTTCCAGCACTTGTTTGAAAAAGGCACTGCAATAACAGATTTTATGGTCATTCAGAGGCAGCAGAAAATAGGTACTGTGGTGCATTTTGATGTACTGTCATCTACAGTAGTATAGCACTACACTCTTGCCTTCTGTCTGTAGGGCTTCTCTGAACAAACTACTCCACTGCAGCAGGAGGATGTGTGGAAAGTGAGTGGAATGTTTTAGTTGGCAGGAAACTAGAAAATAACTTACTACTAGTTCCCTGTCACATGCAATGAGGCACTTTTGATTAGCTACACACACTGTAGTAGATACACAGAGAGACACACATCCTGCAGAGGATGACCTGTAGGTCCGCAGGTGTGAGGATGAAGGGAAGATATGCAGTATGTCTGGATCAGGGAGGAAGACACAGGAAGTCATACTATAATCAGGAGGAGACAATGATTTATACCTGTCGCCGAGACAGACGCGTCATTACATTTTAGCGCCCCTTCTCTCTTTTGCTCACACTCACACTCTCTTTCTCTCTCAAGCCTCAACTTGTCTGTCAGTGTGTTGCTTGGCAAGTGTGTGTGTGTAGAGAGACTGATTGCTGAACCCAGCTATGATAAATAACACTAATGACCTTGGGGGTTACAGAGTACACAAACTGAGGAAAACAACAAAGACAAGACTACAAGAAAATGAAGGGTCAGAGATGCAACATGAAATGAGTTGGGGTTAAGGTTAGGGAAGTTTGACTTTAAAAGCATGTCACTTTAAGAAATCACATTAGTTTAATGTGAATGACTAAACTTTGGAGACTTTTAAAGTAATCTTCTAAAGGTTTGGTAAGCATAGAAATGAACATAAACGCACCTTTTTGCCAATTTTTAAATGTTCAGGTACAATGTATGTAGACTGTTTGACTCTCAAAGATGGATGAATAACCCCAACCCCCATCACCATGCAGACCTGTGTACATTATCCATCAAAATGACAGCAGCATTACATTGAGTTGAGCATTCACTAAATAAGCACAAACTGATCACAGATTCCTGAGAAGGAATTGAGGTTTCCTCAGTAAACATCTCTCTATACGCAGTGCATTCATGATGGATGCTTTTAAAGTTACTATGTGGAAAAGCTGTGTTCAGTTGGTCTGAAGAATGTGTAAATACATGTTTGTAACAGTGGTGCGGGCTGTAATTTATTGTCAACGTCACAGTGTTTGATAGGTTACTGTCAGTGGGATCTGGTTTGTGCAGGCTTGCTTCAGTCTGATCTGGAATGCTTTAGCCTTGTATGGTTGAGTCATGCTCATCTCCCAGTTCGTCAAAAAAAGGGGTGATGGTGAATTCCTGAACCAAATTTTTGTGAATGGGCCTTGCATTTCTGGGTGATTCTGACCATGTGACCACAGTGTCAATCCCAGCTGCCCATTAGTATTAGAGCTATAAACTTTATGTGGATATACAACAGCACTGAGCCCCACACGACAAGGTCATAAAAGTCTGGTGTAGAGTGGACACTAAAGACCATTGAAACGTGTCTTACCCTCACTAAACTAACCATCACTCACACACATATACTATACCATTGTACCATTGTCCCCTTGGATTCCTGCTGCTGTAGCCAGGTAACCTGCTTTAGCATCCATTAGTACAAATGTGCTTTATGACATAAGCATTAAGATTTATTTTGGCTACTCTTTACAACATATTGTTCTTTGGAACAGAGGTAACCGACAGTGACTGCTGCCTTGTGTTTTTCATCAGCAATTTGGAGGTTACAAGAAACACATTTTAACACTCAGATTAGACTACACCTGCACTGTACAAACCCAACTTGGAACATTTTCTAAAATGCAATTAAAACTAAAAATCTGTGATTCGTCAATTCACTTGAACCTTTAAGTACAAATGAAAGATTTTCATTGTTTTCACAGACCAATTTGCTGTATTTTGTAAAGTTTCGTACTGTTTCGTAAACGAGCAGTTTAATTGAGTATCATCATAATTGGGTATTAAAGGAGCAGCAGCTGTGGTTCAGAACTTTGTGCCAAACGTTCTGGGAGAACTGTCAATCAGTACAAACAGTACTTGAGACTTTTCTTGAATAGAAAATGAATACAAAACTGAAATGCATAAATATAGGTCCTGGTTTCCACAGGAACTTTGAACTTTAAAGTGCATTTTTGCACAAAATAAGAACTGCACGCGGTGGTCCTCATCCGTTACAGCATAATCACATCCTGAGTTCTAACTTCCGGTCACTAGTAGCAGCTATGATTATTTCCTGTTACAACTGTTGATCCAGATAAGTTCAGAGTGCAAGTTTTAAGTTGTCAAAGCTGTGAACATACATCCACATTTACGGGGAGATCATATGACCCCCGTCATGACACCCCCACATCTACCACAGATATCAGATTTAAGAAAAAATTATGCTGTTGATGCTAAAACACATAAGGTCAATATCTATGCACCTCAATTTTGTATTAAGACCAGACTGAAAAAAACTGTACTATTCCTTTAAGTGAAAAAAAAAATCACGCTTTTAGGATGAAAAGTTACCTTTATAATCTGTTATATTTTACAAACCTGTATGGATTTCTGCTGAGAGCAGTCAGTTTTATGAACAGAGCATTACACATAAGTTGGAACTTATTTTCATGAGTAGGTGGTATTTAAGGTTTGTGTTGGTTAAATGAGTCAGTCTCTCCCTCCATGAGAAAGTCTCCTCTCCTGGTAGTTACTCTCCATTGACCTTCTCTCTCTTACCTGATTTGTCCACTCCTCCTGTCCAAACAGCCTGACAACCCTGCTGGGTCTGGACCATCAGTACCTGTACAAGACAACCACAATGTGTGTGTGTGTGTGTGTGTGTGTGTGTGTGTGGTGTGTATATACACTATGTCTGAAAAGCGGGCCAGGCCATCTGCCCACATTGGGCAGTCAAACCCTGTGGCGCCTGTTCCTAATGGATTTGTTTTAAAGGACCTTGACAAACATGGGAGGATAAAGACTGCTGCTGCCTTGGGAACACAACTCTGAATGGTTCCCAAATCTCCCTGGACTCCCAGGGATAAGCATTTGTGTAAGAAATGTGCATGTGCTCATGTTTCCCAAGCCATAAGTCTCTGTCATACGTCTTGTTACGGTGTTGGGTATGCAGACCTCCTGTTGCGGGCAGGTAAACAGTCATACAAACACATTCACATACTACTGTCAGCTGCTGCCACCCATAAATGATTAGGTTGTTGGGGAGTAACTGCAGAAAATTATATGGACGGTTGTAAAGTAGTCAATCACTTCCTCTTTTAGCTAGAAGCCAAACCAAGAAAGTTCATCAGGGCTACATAATGGACAAGATTGGCAGACATAAACTCTAGGCAAAGGCAAGAGCAGAATATGTGGTCAAATCTTTTGTGATTAGATTCTTTATTTTTCATATTTGTCTAAGAATAGATGATTAAATAAATAGATTACTGCATTAATTTTCTTTAGATTCAGCTTAAGTAGTTCTCTTAAAGTCATGACTTTTACTACTGTCACTTCAGTCCACAGGTCAAACACCGCAGAGCTTCAAACATGCAAATTGTACAGTTTGTAAAGTCAAGTGAAGATCTCTATATGAAATTTCCATGTGTAGCGATGTATATGTATATAAAAATTGTTGTATGGGTTGTAAGAGACAACACTCAACCACAAATAGTACTCAAATATACAAAAAAGGTACAAAAATACAAAAAACTGTCTTAAACTGGGAAGAAAATATCCCAGATAAAAAAGACAAATATTGATCTAATGTGGTGACATAAAGTGAACAAAGCATGCAACTCTCCATGCAAATTGTGAAGAAGGAAAGACAGAAGGCGAAGACACTGATCAGCTATAAACTGTAGATTTTTACTTATTTCAAATGATTTTGTATTTTTATGTTAAAAGTGTGCGATTTTAATGGAGAAGGTTAAAGGGTGACTTCACCTATTTTCAACTTGTTTGGGGAGTAGATGCATATAAAATGTAGTAAAATGAGATTTTAATCTGATGATAATAAATAATCAGCTTCTATCTTAAAAAATCCTTTTTGAAGCTACAATATGTAATTTTTTTGAAATATCTTTTATCAGAGATTTGCTGTATAACTTACCTTAATATGAAGAGCTGCTGTCAAAGCTTCCCATGATGCTCTCGACCACACAACTCATGGAACAGCACTGGCAGCAGTGCTAAGATATTCACTTGTAAAGGTCAAACCCTGTACGACCCTTTCACATCGCATGTGAAAGGGTATCTTGTGACACCGTGAGTTTTGACCATGGATGTTGCAAAGATGTTCCAACGGTTGCATTTTGAAGCTTTAAGGCATCAAGATCCAAGTCCAAGACAAGCTCCATAGTCACCCTGATTATCTGTTACCATCTCAAGCATCTGCACTGTTGAGCTACTTTAGCTGCAGATTTGGCAATGATGTACTTAACATCTGAATGAATTGTGAAGCATCAATCTTAAATCTTCACAGTGTCACACACATGCTTTTGCTTAAAAAACCTAACATGAGTCAACTGTCACTGTATTTAAATTATATATTTAAAGTGTTTTCAGGGTTCTCAGATTTGGCTAAATTAATATATTAAAGAATCTGCTTAATTTGGTGAATAACTCTCAATAAATGTCACTACAAAGGTTAAAAGTGAAACTGTGCTCTTTTGTCAGCATAAATGAGACAAAGCTCAAATTTGATAAAAAATCAAGTGGAGGGTGTTATTCTTTCAGCACAGTTTTTATAGCTGCAAGTTCCAGGAGCAGACAGTATCATAGTCAAATAATTTATCTTGCTTGATGCACCAAACCTTGTGCAACTGGCACAACAATTACACAAATGTGAAGCACACTAAGTTCACTGAAACTACATAAGCTCTACATAAACAGGCAGATGCCTGCACTTTGAAGGGCACTATAGGCTTATGGTCAAAGAGTCTAACATGACTCTGTGGACGTGCATTGCAGAGAAAAGGTGGTATTGTGCCCTCGTCCTGCACAAGCACACTTTTCCCACAGAGCTAAAACACACACAAATACACACGTGTATGCACAGACACACTCTTTCTTACGGTTTTCCCACAGTGCTCAGCACTCCTGGGGGAGTAAATTGCAGTAATCCAGGGCAGCGAATTCAGACGCAGCAATTACACAACCATGAACGTTACACACACACATACACAGACACATTGTTATAACATACATTATGTGTAGATTTGTTTTGTACATAAGTCGAGAGCATAACACATGCCTGAATTCAGTCATTCACTTTTGCTCTCCTGTCTGTCGCTGTCTTTTCTCTTTCACATTCATATTTAAATACACATACAAGCACACACATGAAAAAAAACCATCTCTCTCTCACACACACACACCTACATGCATGCTGCTCAGTAGCCATCCGCCTGTCAACACTGCAGCAAATTAACTGACATCAAACACCGGTGAGCACAGGCTTAAACATGTAGAGGACATAGTCTCACTGAGAGAAAAGGAGGGAGGAGAGGAGAGGAGAGGAGGAGGGTGTGGGGGTGGAAAATAGGTTGAGAGAGAGTTGAGTAAAATTAGAGAAAGGAGGGAAAGAAACAAGGGAGGACAAGAGAAGCAGAGATGCTAAAAGAAATGATAAAAAGAAAGCACCAAAATAAAAAAGAGAAGTGAGCTAAGTAACAGATAGTGGACACCAAGATCATCATGACTGTATCATGATGAATTATGGACTGCTGTAGGAAATCATGTTGTGTGTAGAAGGTGCATTACTGTAACATATTTTAAGTGCCATTATTCACTGTTTTTTGCTGCAATTATAATGTCTTTTTTTTTAGGTAACACAACCAGAGCTGTTCAGCTGCACAACAGCGTAGTAACTGGAAGCAGCAAACAAGCAAAAGTTCTTGCAGAGAGGCTGGAGAACTTTGGCAGAAGGGCTCCAAATCAACTCTGCGTACTTGTCAAAGTGTTTCAGCCTATTTGCATGATTTTTGCTCGTTTGCTGCTTACAGCTTTTAAAAAAAATACTTAAAGGACAACACACACCAACTAAAACGTAATGTGTTACAATGTGCATGATGATATGACTATGACATGTTTCTTCCCACTAAATTTTGACTACCTCTTTTTTGTGTACAAAGCATTCAAGGGGTACTGGTCACTGTAGACCACCAGTGTGTAATTGATTTACTGCTGGACACAGCCTTGTGCAAAACCTTGGGGCATGCCTCTCTCAACAGTAGCAACTCTGTATCACACTAGCATGAGCTCCCTTGCAGCAACAGGTTCATTGGTCAGAGGGAACCCCAACCAAACCACTTCCTTTGCTGCCACCTCCCAGAATGCACCAGTGATATAAGATAACCAAGATATTCATAAAGACAAAAAACAACATTAAAGCACGTCCAACTCAGCACATTCATACAAAACGTTTACATGTCCAAACTATCCAGTTATACCAAAGAACCATCATGTTCAGCTTCTCCTGCTTTCTTCTTCTACAGCAGTAATCATCTGTGCTGCTATCAACTGGTCCACAGTGCCCACTACAGTGTTGGAGAGTAACAACACAGACAAGAGTGGGGTCAAATGTGTTTGAACACACTGATTGTCGTGGATTACGCACGCTCATCTGCAAAGGAGCTTGAATGCGGCCTTCTGCGAGAAGCATGTTTGACCCCTAAAGCTGTAACAGCCACTCACACAGGAGGTTAAATTGGGTTTGCCAGTGTCCACCTGACAATGCCAATGTCATGTTGAACAAAATGAAATATGAAAGTAATTTCTGTTCTATCAAGCTGGATATGAACAGCTGGAACTGAAAGAAAAATGGTGGCTTGTTCTTTAGCTGCACAGAAGTCAGTGTCAAGTATTATGAGTAAAGAATAGATATTCTGATATGTTTTCATAGTACATGCTGGGAGCGCCTGCCCTCCCAGTGAAAATGTTTTCCTTACCACATCTACCAGGTGGTCTCTTCACTATTCATATTTGCTATACATTATTGTATGCACAGTGTGTGTTACACAACACTGCACAAGCTTCAATCCTTCAGGTTAAAACCAACACACAACTTCATTAATGACATCAGGTAAAGGGCTGAGGTGCACTGACAAACTCCTGAACATGAGATGGGCATGTGAAGGAGACAAAGGGGGGGGTGGGGTGGGCAGGCTGTCAGTGGTCCCAGCTGTTTCTTATCCAGCTCCTAACCGCTGCACACGTGCAGCCTCCGCCCAGCACCTGCCTTCAAATAGCTGCCAAGGTTATTACTGCTGTAAAAACTAAACAAAACCTATGGTGCAGCCTGAATAGTCTACTAAACCAGTGTGAAAGTGTAGCATGAGGGAAGCGCTGAAACAGTTGTTGTTGTCGAAACCGCTTACCTGTGGAGGTTAAATGTTGACGCTGTTTCAATGATTCAATTTAGGCTCATTGCGAGTAGGAGTCATTGCGTTCACTCTCTTCTCTCTCACTACCACCCTTTCCCTCTTAATTGTGAGTCAGTTTGATAAAATGTTTATTTCATTGGACACCTGCTGTGTTGCAAATGTTTGTTTGTTTTTTTACCAGTGTTTTAGGTAGTACCGTGACATAATATTCATGCTCCTCTGAGGACTAATCTTGTTGATTTTGGTGATCCCCTGATTTTCCCTCTCAGCACCATGAAGGCATTTGTAAATTTAAGTGAACTATCTCTTCTACTACTGCTAACATTCTAACTATGATGGTTAACACAATAAGTATTTATACCTGGCAGTAGACTCTAAGTCGTGTTTTAAGGCAGAAAAATATGCTAATAAGGGACTTGGGTTTGTAACTTGAGAAATAGTTGGCAAAGTCTAACGTGCTTATCAAAATGTATTTCAAAAATAAAATTTCAATTTGATAAAGCAGCAAGATAATGTTTTTTGGTTAAAGAGTCATTTTCTACTTGTGGTGCAGACTCTTTCTGCCTGTGTTCTTTATTCCACAATGTGTTTCTAATGACAAAAGAGTTTCAGTTGGCTTCGTATTTTAAAGTGAAGCTCTTCAGTGTGTAGGATTACATTTTATCATATTTCGTAGCAGCTCCACATGCTGGTACTGTGTTGTGCAACATCAGCAGTCCACCCCCCCCCATAGACAAGACTTGACAGGTCAGAAAACACCCCCTGCATCTTGAACATTTTGACTTGACTGCTGACCTGTCCAAAGAAAACTGTCTGTGGGAGGTATAAACTTTCATTCTGGTGATATTAAATGTTTTGAATTTTCCTCTGAGGACAGATCAGGTGACATGACTCACTGATCCTGTCAATCCCTTCTGTACAGATCCAACCTTATAAAACTTCAATCTAACATGATTTTAAGGAAATGTGAAGCTATTGAGGTTATACACAGATTCTGTGTAGAAGGCGTGTACAGCATGTGTGACATAAAGTATGTTTGTATTAATGCACTGTAATGTAGACATACAACATTCATATGTAAAACTCTATTAGAAATATCAACTGTTTTATTATTCCTGTATCAGAGAACATATGACAGTTGGTGACACTAATTATACTAACCCAGGAGATTCTAATATTCTTTTTATAACTAAAGCCTGTGTGTGTTTTCTAGAGCTGGATCAAACAGAGGCGTTGCTAACCTGGATTACAAGTCTGAGTCAGCTTTAATCTCTGGTGTTTGGAGGCTCAAGGTGTAAAGACACAACGCCTGACCCATCCAGCTCCCACCACAACCTGCTCGCTAACTGGGTCACGCACAAGCCCGACGCTGGTCTGGTATTTGCATCACCACTGGCCGAGACTGCTACCAGTTAGCAACAGTTCTTGAACACACTCACCTTACAGCTGGTGATTTGTTAGGCTGACTGGCAGCACTGACAGCTGTAACGCATGTGTGTGTGTGTGTGTGCTCACGCTTGTAATTAGGGCCCTTGACAGGTACATATTAGCTCTATAACTGATCTCAGGGGGTGTTTTCCTGTCTGTCAGGGTTGGCTGCTCAGAGAAAGCTCAGTCTAGCATAGCACCGGCATGATATCCTTGCTCTGGATTTGTACAGTACCAGTCTCCAGGTGTGGCACAAAGAGCAACTCTGGCCAAATACACCTGATATAAAGTGAGATTTTAATTACAATTCAGATCTACAATTTTTGCAGTGTTTATAACATTGGTTGTTTTATCTACACTACAATCTTTTTGACAAAACCTTTAAATAGATTGAATAGACACTTGCAGATTTTAATAGTTTCTTTTACGGGGGCATACAGCATCAAAATGATGAGACGAGATGCTCAGTGGGTTTCAGAAACAAACACAAACAAACGAATCCGAAATGCACAAGACATTCACTTCTTGTTGAAATGGTCACTGTTATAGGTTCAAGCAAATTAGGAAATGAATGAAATATGAATCATGTTTGTGGAAAACTAGATTAAAACATTCTATACCAACTCAAGTGGATGTTTTCGGTATATTTTAAAGCATCAAAACATATTGGCATTTTTATTTCACATAATGTGCCCTATAAAGACAGAATATGAAATGGATGTTCACTCAGCATTATCTGTTTTCAGTCAGAATTATTCACTTCATTTCTGCCTAGCTAGCAGAGTATGCTCTGATCCGGTGAGTGGAGTGAACCAAAGGTCTATGCAAAGTGGATCCATAAAGCCCTGCGATGAGCGCAAACTGTTTGCTTAGTTTTCAGTGCAGTTTCAGTGGATCTAACATTTTTGTCTGATCACACCTCCAGCCTAATCCTGTAACTGTAATCTAAAGCTAACAGTCACCTTAACCAGCAGTCTTAAACCAAAATGTTATGGTTTATCTTGGAAAGTCCACATCATCAGGCACATCCCTGTCACTGTTAAGATTATATTTATGTCCCCTGGTCTATACATAATCTGTGACACAGACTCAGCCTTTCTCACTCTCCTCCCTCTCCCTCTTTCTCCCTGCTGAGATCAATTTAGCCTTGCGCTGTGGTAACACGTTAGTTGAGTCAGACGTTACGCTAAGTGCTGAGCTCCAGCTGTGTTGTGTCTCCTCCCCTGCTCTGTCCTTCGCTGCACAGCTGGATCCCGTCACTGTCTGGGGTCCTGTGCTTAAACACTTGTGTGTGCATAGGTGTAGTATGTGCCCACAGATTTGTGTATGGTTTGTGAGTGAGTTCTTACCAGTGTGTTTACATGGTCTGTGTTTATAATTATGCTTTGTGTATGATGTCTCTGGATTAAGTGTGCATATCTGTGGTTTGAGTTTAGTGTGAATTACTTCACGCACGCACACACACTCACATTGTGTGTGTGTGTGATTACAGAGATAGAGCTTGTCAGGCTGTGACACTTGTTTGTTTTCTCACTGACTCATTTTGCTGCGCTGAAGCCGTTTAGCAGCCACTCACACACGTATGTGTGTTTCACAGAAACGCTTTATTCTTTGCTGGAATCTTCTCGTTATCTGATGTGGCTCCGACCACTTTTACATTCAGCGTGACTGGTGGATTTTGACTCACAACCTGACTGTCAGGTTGGAAACGAGCTGCTTAATTTCTACTTGTTTCCTCAAGCATCTGCTTATGCCAGACGCTAATGATTTTAGGTCTATTTGATCCAGAAAAACCACAATCTTATATTCTTGCAAATTTAACATGTAGAATGAAATAGAAATTTCACCACTGCCATATATTTTAGAAGCTGAACTTTTCTGTTCATTCAAACTGTTCCTCTATTCAAAGCAACATGTGAGGAAAAAAATAGTTAAGTTAGACAGAAGTTTGAGTCCATAGGGTATTAATATCAATAAGTTTTTTTTTAAATCTTTTCGTTGTGTGTATTTGTCATGGTTACAATCTGCACTGTTTTATTTTTGAAATATTCCTCATTTCCTGTC
>JAUBNQ010000023.1:131690-144816 GCA_032353495.1 Ctenopoma kingsleyae
CTCACATCTCCGTTTTTTGTTGGTTTTCTTTACTCAAAATTAAATTTTGGTTAATTTAAATTTAAACTTTTCGCCAAAAGCAGGTGTTGTTTTTTTGTTTTGTTTTCTGTTTCTTCTGATTCAAAATGAAATTCATATTTCTGGCAAAGTGGGTCATTTTTTACTTTTATTGTGTAATGCGCCTTGGGGGTCCCTGAGACTTGCAATTGATTTCCTGGTTTTGGTCTGAAGAGTGAAGATGTGGCGACAGGAGGAAACTTAATTAGCAGGATGTGTCCCCTTCAAAATCTAAATGAACTTGACCTGGACTTTTCACAGGACGCCTAAAACAGCCCTGGTCTCAACATCTGTTTTTCACATCTGTCCGTACAAACTGACTGAGGGGGAATGTCTGACTGTGATGAATTCCAAGCACTCATCTCCAGCTCTTTCAGCCTACATCTCATCCCAGCGTGGACAAATCAGATAAAGACAGAGGAGCGAAAGTGACAGCACACAACCTGTTGATGAGGGCTTTAACTGCCCCAGCTTCATCTCTGGATGCTGGTATGGAGGTATCACTGTGAGCTCACCTCTCCACATACACACTCACACACATTAACACACTCTCTATTGGTGGTTGCAGCCATGTGTCTGTCGTCAAGAAGATTTCAGCTGAACTGCAAAGAACTTTCCCTTAACACCTGGACATTGTACACACACACACACACACGTCTTCAGGTGCATGTGTGTGTGTGTGCGTATGCGGGTGAAAGGAGCTGGAGCGTGTGCGTTACATGTATCTGTTAGCCAACGGCAACCTGCCGTGTCAAAATAATCCTTGCAGTGACCAGTGATAGCGTCACTAAGATGTCAGATTCACAGACAACACACACACACACACACACACACACACACACACACACAGCATTAAAACATCTCTGGGAGGCCTGAGGATCACAGAGACTCCTCCTGTCCAGGCTGATAGAAGACTGGGATAAACTGCACAAACCCAGGTGTGAGGAGCTTGGAGACACTTACCCAAGAGTCCTTGAGGCCATTTACCAGAGTGTAGAAATGGTTTTGTATGTTTCTTGACCAAGTTTAGTCACATGCTAATCTATTATTTCAGCTAGACGCAACCAAATTAGTGTTCTGGTCCTGTTGTCTGAACTATAAGCAGTTTTTGAGTTAGACCAACTTGTGAAGTGAGAGAGAAGAAAGGCAGAACTTAGAAGAGGACAGGACACCTTTCAGTTCATACTGAGGTTGAGAGAGACTTCCCCACATGATTTACTATATGGTTGGAGTTAAAAATAAAGATGGCCCCTATCCCTTTTCCTCCTACCTGCTGGAGAGCAGTTAAAACCAGGCAGAGCAGGCCAAAGCTGCGCCTCTACCCCACGGCCAACATCTACATGAAAACCACATTGTGTTCCATGAGCTTTGGACACTGGAGCAGCAGTACATAGGTTCAGCATGGCTAAGCCTAGCTTCAGCCAGCAATAATTTACTTTCACAGGGTATATAGCTGAGATCTCTGAATGCTGATTTACTGCTGAGCTCTGATAAACTGCTAAAGTCTTCAGCGTGCTTTTCATCACGAGTCAGTATCTGTGCAGATCATCATAAAATCGTCTCATAAAAGTAGGCGCAGCAGCACACGGCGGCAGATCTCTGCCAGCACCGTGCATGTCTGCGCGCCCTCCGTTCAGCCTGTGAGATTAATTAATGGCTGTCAGTATCTCTTTAGCAGAAGGAGGCGCTGACAGACAGCTCTTCAGAAACGCAGGGAATGCGTGAACGTCTCACAGGGGTGAATGAGGGTGGAGGAATGGAGCCAAGGGTGGGGTACGGCAAGAGTGCAACCATCCCTTCCAACCATCTGTGGCAGATGATCCAGGTCACCGAACCTGGGACATCGCCCTCATTTTCTGCCACTTGTGGAATTCCAGGACATCTGTGTAAGCTGTGAGAAAAAGATACAGATCTCTCAACACCTACACTATAATAACAGATTGATACTGGTGTGTGTGTGTGTGGGGGGGGATAGAGAGTGGATACCCAAACTGAACCCAACAGGACCCATCAGTACACAAGGGTTTGGGTCGGGTTCACACAGAAATGTAGAAATCATGTTCAGGTTTGATCACACAGGTCAAACATCAGGCTTATTTGCACTTGTAGCTTAAGTGTTTTACTTTTAAATATTTGAACAAACAAAAACAGTAATTATCAAACTTAGCTTGGAGAGATTTTAGCCCATTTTTTCATTAAGGAAGAGCTTCAACCTTGCGGTGTTGGTTGGTTTCCTTGTGCGAGTCTTTTGTCAATAATAACTTCTATTTATGATCCACTTTCTGCTGCCATAGCTTCAATTCACGGATGGATATCTTGATATTTTAATAATAATAACTGATACTTTAATGATCCCCTTGAGGAAATTCATTGTGGACAGGGTGCCCCCTTCAGTGGCTAGGGATTAGTTCAGTTTCCTCTAGAACTTACTGCTAAAACTTTAAAACATTCATAGAATTTCATAGAATTCATAGCTCCATCAGTGAGGTAAACCATCCTGGTCCAGAGGCAGCAAAGCAAGCCCAAATCATAACACTGCCACCATTTTTAGGAAGTTTTGTCTAGATTGTCTACACTGTACATCACCCACTGAAGTATGTTGGTGTTTGACTAGATTTGAATGAATTAAATGTATTTCACTCTAAATTTGCATATGTACACATAGTGTATTGCTCCCCCTCAGGTCTCTTGCAAACGAGAGCTTGACTACGAGATAAAATAAAGCTTAACTAACCATGTTTCACAGATGGGATAAGATTCTTATGCTGGAATGCTGCTTGACCGTCACCAAAGCGTATAGGGACACTTCATCCAAGCCAAAAAGTTGGTCTTGAACAAACTGTAGATGGGTATTAAAGTTGTTTTTGTCACCTCCCAGACCTTGCTCTCTCGCGTTATCTTTGTTGGTCAAACACGCGTTCAGTCATATTTATGCAGAAAAAGAATAAAGTCTTCTCAAACTTCTCAACAACTTACAATTTTCCCAGTGTGCTCCACACGTGTATGTGTGAACCCTGTAGAGCTGTTGTCTTTGTCTCATGTTTTCAAGTCGTGCATCTTCATATTGAGGGTGTGCCATGTACACACTTTATCTAAACAGTGCAAACAATCCTAATCCAAACAAACTGATACAATAAAAACTGCACTGAGGTGGATAGGGAATGGCATCAGCTTACTGTGACCCACTGGAGGACACCAACAGGAGCAATACTGTTTGAGTGGACAGCACCTCCTGCTGGCCAAACATGCCATTACTGGCTTGTTCATTTGGGATGCTCCACATCTGGAGTAGAAAATGATTGAACTGTCAATAAAACATGACATAGGATCAGTCATAGTTATGTCAAAGAAAATGTGCAGTATGTTGCATGTACATGAACTTACAGGTCCACCAATATGCATGTTTTATCCTAACATTTCCTTAAAAACGCAGACAAAAATTATACCTCCTTCAGTAATGAATGAAAAAGATTTACTTGTCTCTTGGTACCATTAAATTATCCTAGCCAAGCTAACAGAGAGAAAGAACTTTCCGCTAAGTATATTATTCTAGAGTGTACCAGTCACAATAACAAAGAATGGCAAGGGGAAAGTGGTAAAGGCAATTAAGGTATAAGTTTAATATTTTTGAAAAGAATGCATATACAAAGAACAAAGACTTTAGACAAAGCATTTGGTTTTGCACCAAAACAACAACAGGTTATAATAATTATACTGACTTGGGCTGGATGTCGACCCAACTCTAAGCCGCCAGTGAAGAAAAACAAGAACCAACCAATCACAAATAATCTTCACCAAACAGTCTCTCTGCCACTGGAGGTTTTTATTTGACTAAACCAATCAGAGGTTTTCTTGGTATAAACTGGCAGATAAGAGCTCAGATGAGTTCCGACCCCTAAATGGAAAAGGAGTGAAAGTAACCTTTTTTATATATTTATATATATAAAATAAAAAAAAACACAAAGAAATAAAAGATTTTGGTAAAAACACCTGGAGCCTACATCAACATTGTGTGCCAGCTTACATTATAATTACATCTGTTAAACCTATCATTTAGAACAGAGACCAAGGCTCAGCTACATGCAGCACCGTACAGTTTGAACAGGTACAACAGGCCGGACAGTCCTTCACAACGTGCTACAGGAAGCCACCAAATCCTGATACAAATTTGGCACAGAAATCTAGTGGAAATTCATGTTTACTAATCAGCTGTCTGAACGGCCCTGGGATAACTGTGTCTGTTGTACCTGTCCTAAGTGTAAGGCGGTGACAGCGTTGAAGCTGTTCTGCTTCACCCTTCCCTGGTCCCTGGTAACGCATGAAGAACACACCGCTTGTTCTGCTAACACTGTTTAAGTTCCCTGCATCTAAAAGGCCAATTCCTGTGGTCGACTACAGACCTGTTACTACTAGAAGCTCTTCAAGTGATTACCACACTCCAAATGGACTGCAACTCTGCACTGTAAATAACTGCACTATGAGGACTGGACACTAGACGGCAATGTTCACCAATGTCTTTGAATAGAGAGTGCTGTGGTGCTCTAACTGTATTGTTTTAATCAGAGTCTTGTCAGACCTACACAGCGTCTTTAGTGGTGTCTATCTGGAACATGGAATAAATAATTCAGACCTGTCCTGTGTTTGAGGAGAAAAAGGATGTTCGGCAAACAAAAACAAACTACTCTGTTAGCATCTCTTCTGGTAGTGCTGAGACATGACCGTAGGGGAGTGGGACAATGTGTGTGCATGTCGACAGAGGGAGAGCAACGAGCAGCATGAGCAGCTACCAATCAGGCAGCTGAGAAGGGCAGGGGCAGGCTTGTATCCATGAAACCTTCACATTGGCTGAGGACAACTACACAGCATCTAAAACTTGATTAGGCCACAAGACAGACTGAGTTAAAAAAAAATAAATCTACCATAAGCTTGACAGAATGGATTCTACTTCTATGTAAGCTCGGTATCTGGACTGCCAGAGGTTATACCGCCCTGCCCCGAGCCCAAAGCAGCCTGTTGTAAGGTCAGGTTTATCTCAGACTTATGGGGGTGTAGCCTCTCATTATTGCAGAGATTTATCTGAAACTTGGTAGGCTGTTTTCTTTCTAGTCTTCCCTGTGGAGGACAATTCTGTCAACCAGCCTTAGCAGAGCAAGGGAAATGGGGTGTGGGGGCAGGGAGGTGTGTGTGTCTGTGTGTGTGTGTCTGTGTGTGTGTGTATTTAAAATGTGTTATGTGTGTGTGCGCGCTTTGAAAAAAAAGGTAGGAGCCTCTCATAGCAGCACGCATTTGCGTTTCTTCTTGGGCTCTGGGGGCTCCAGTGCAGCCAATATCGCCTCATCAAACACATTCTTTAGGCCTTTCTGTGAACACAAACACAAAAACACAGGCTCAATAAGGGGGCGACGCAAACGCACACACAGGTCAAATAAAAAACGCTTTGGGAGGGGAGGGACACAAGGAGCTTAAACAGAAGAGAAACAACAGGTGAAAACAAAGGCAGCATTAAACATTGTCTAGTGGGGTATCATGAGGAACAGGATGCGGCAGAGCTGCTGGGGATTAACAAAAAGTAGAGGAGGGGCTAGGAGCATCTGCAATGAACAACTTAGGGGACTATGGTTTTCTATTAAATGTTGCAATTAGTTGTGTGACATAGATTAAGGGACACAGCACAAATCATGCATGTTTGAGTGCAGTGTGCCGCTGAAACCAAAGGCAAGTCAAAAAAGAAAGTGGAGGGAAAAAGCACAACGCCTCACGCTACAACACAGGACAAAAATTAAATTGAGGAATTTTCACTCCACACTCCCTCATTTTTCTTCTTGACATCATTGGCTCTCTGGAGTAAAAAGGTCTAGGCAAATTGAAATGTGGAGGTAAATGGTTCTTCTCTTTGTATTTGTCTATGAGCAGACCTGCTAGATCATATGAAGGAACCGGCTGCTCTGACACAGAGCTGTGCTGTGCAGTAAACCAGTGAGCCCCTCAGTGTTGCTTAACCCTGCTGACAAAGCAGTGGAAAAGAAGGGAACCAGAGAGAAGACAGCAAGTTCATTTGTCCTTTATTAATTCATTTCACAGGTCATTCCACACAATTATAGCTTTTTGTTTTAATTCGACTTTCAAAACAGCAAGATATGCACCATGATTAACGGCACATTAGTCATATATAGAGAAAGATGGGCAAACTAATGAAGCATTTTTCAGAAGACTACAACTTAAAGAAATGTAAATGTAGTTGAGTTATAAACCAAGTCCATAAAATAATACCAGAAAAATACCAGAAAAAACTCCATCTAGTGGTTATGGTGCAGAATGCCCAAACACGCTCTATATATGACACTGGTGTTTAGAAGCCCTGTATACTATATATAACCACAGTCAGACTCCAAGTTTGTTTAATCACACATGAACAGTAGTACAAAATATACATTAGCGGTGGAAATGGAAGCTCTGTTTATTTTTGGGATCATTTTTTCAGTGTGTAGCCACCACCCTTGTTTTAGTCCATATCCTCCCCATATTAATTATGATCACAGGACAGAAAGGAAGGACTAACTAAAACAACAGCTACATCCTACATCCTCTGTAAGATACGGCTCTACTGTTGGCCAGGAGCCACATTAATGAGCACTGGCCCACAGTTGGAAAACTAAGAATGATGCAGCAGTGAAGTGCAAGATTTAGGATGAAAAACTAAAGACTAGATACATTAACCACTTCAGGAGTAAAACATCAAGTGTGTTAACATACTGAATAAAGCTAATGTCAGCAGTTACAGGTTAGCAAAGGCAGCAACTCACTGAAGAGCAGAAAGGCCTCAAATCAGTGAATCAGGCCACTCAAAGATTAGTCGTGATGCACTTTGACTACATAACTGTAGTTTGGGTGGGGAGTTTGACCAGTGTATGACTATTGAGCTGGTTAGATGACAGAGACTCAGACTGGTCTACACATCAGAAGCAGTGCATGTAAACAGAAAGAGGAAGAAGAAAGATGAAATAAAGGAATGAAAAAAGCTCAGAGTAATGGTAATCAGAGGAAAGACAGATGAGAGAAGTGGCACAGAGTTTAAAATATACAGCATTTCGTCTTTCCCTGCGTCTCAGGAGGCTCTAGGGCAGCTAGGATAGCTTCGTCAAATACATTCTTCAGCCCTCGCTACGAAGACAGGAGAGGGGAGAGAACAGCACAATTAACACAGCAAACAGAGAGCAAGAGGGACAGGCGGGAGGAGAAGAGGAACATGGCAGTAGAGGATTTGTGCCAAATACCGAGAAAGGTTTAAAGGTCACATCACACAAGTGTGTGAAGGAGATGAAGAGTGAATTGTTGAGATGGTCACTACTGTAAAAGGTGGAGCGGCAGGCACTGAACAATGGGCTGCAAGTGAGGTGTGGACCGAGAGCGCAGATCCCAGCAGGAAACAGGAAATGACATCAGCAGCTATGCAACAGTTGTGAGAGAGAGAGGGGGGAAGAGGAAGGAAGGCGCATAGCAGGGAGGTGGGGGCTACACCTCAGTTCCATCAACACTATCGTTCTTTGCCTGAGTGAAGCCCAACACATCTGTTCTCCTCTGAGTCATGTTCCCTCTGTTCGCTTCCCTCTTTCTGTTCCACTGAAACACTTTCAGTAATGCAATCATTATCTGGCCAATACGAAACATTACATGGAAAATAAGACAGACGTGCTATTGAAGAGACTAACAGTAAGCACCATTCAAATCCCCTCTTTAACTTTACTAACAGCAGCATTTTCACACATGACACTGTACCTCCAGCCAACCATCAGCTAAACTGGCTTTTCATTCAGAGGGTCATTGGAGAATTTTATACATTTCCCACAGAAAAACCGAAGTCATATGTCTTAGTTATTCATAGTCAAATTTTTATTTGCTCATCCAAGAGATGTAACAGCATTAACTATGGTGTGGAAAACGTGTGGGAAGACTCTCAGGACGAGATCGACATTGCTCTCACTTGGCTTTTATGTTGGAGAGGCTTGTAGATTAACGTCAAACCCTACGAGAGTCCCCTGTGATCAGTTACTGACTCTACTACTTAATGCTCTCTTCACAATCACCATAACAACTAAATACAGACTATGAACCAAAGCAAGAATTTTAAAAATCACAGCCGAGTTCAGAAGTTAGAACGGTCACCAAAACCAAAACATGCATGCAGAACACAACTCATCAACGACAGCATGCACAGGCCAGGGTGAATACAGACATGTTCCTCTTTCCTCCACTTTCTTACTTCTTGCCATTAATGTATGATTTGTGTGTGTGTGTGTGTATCTATGTGTGAGTATACAGTATATTGATCTATTGTTTATTACCTGTGTGAGGGCTGAGCATTCCACATATTTCACAGCCTTGAGGTCTCGCGCCAGTTTCTCAGCTGTTTCTGGAGTGATGGGCTTTTGCTTGTTCTTGGCCAGCTTCTCTATAGTGGAGGGGTCGTCCCGCAAGTCAATCTGAGTTCCAACTAGCAGGAAGGGGGTCTTTGGACAGTGGTGGGTGATCTCTGGAACCCACTGGATGTACAAACATAAGGTTATGCAATGCTCAACACACCTTGTCCCAAAGGTTTAACACTAGGTTTTAACTATTTGACTGCGCTGACAAACTTTCTCTGTACATACAGACATTTTTGGAAACTTTACAAACTTGCCCTGATGTGATGGAAATAAATCAACTGATTTCAATCTTCCGCAGCAAATGATATGTTAAAACTCATAACATAAAAGGAAGACAAAGATATGTTTCTAATAAAAACTAATAAATTATATGTACACCACAATATTGTGTGTTTAGATATTACCACCCTGAACAATATAAAATTAAGAACAGGACGGGCCAGACTTGCCTTTTCTTTGACATTTTCAAAGGAAGAGGGGGACACGACAGAGAAACAGACGAGGAAGACGTCTGTCTGGGGATAACTCAGAGGTCGTAACCTGTCGTAGTCTTCCTGACCTGGAGAAACCACATACAAATATATTCAACCCACACATACCATCAAGTTGCCAACAATAATACACTGGACAAAGCAGAATACCTCTGTCAGCAGGACTTGGCAGAGTAACACAACCACACACATTCACAAAAGTTGAAGTGAAGGACACCTCAGAACTTTCTCCAAAATTTCTATTTAACTTCATAACAACAATTCACAGTACAAAGGGGTTAATAGTTACATAGGCTTAACACCCTTTACTCCTTTCCATGAAAAAGCAACTCTACGGTGGAAAAAGAAAATACATACCTGCTGTATCGAACAAGCCCAGAGTGTAGGGCTCACCTCCAATCATTACAGTTACAGCATAGTTATCAAACACCTACAACACAGACAGAAACACCAACTGTTAGCCTAGTCTCTGTTATTTTTACATTATAACCACTAGTCTGACAAATATGTTGTTGATATTTAAATATATGTTTTGCGTTAAAGGTGCTGATATATTCAATTCAATTCAACTTTATTTGTATAGCACCAAATCCCAACATAAATCATCTCAAGGCATTTTACAGTGTAGGTTTAAGACGTTACACAATATATATATATACACACAGAATATTTATAGAAAACCCAACAATCCCACTTGAGCAAGCACTAGGCAACAGTGGACGCTCAGGGTGGGCGGCCATCTGCCTCCACCGGTTGGGGTTAGTGGACAGAGGAGAGAGAAAGAACAGCAGGCAACAGAGATCATGATATTTGTTGTTTGTCTATATCATTTCATAAGTTTCAAGTTGCACAGTTGCTTAATACTTATGTATAAGGGTAAAACTAGTTTGTAAAAAAACTGTTTAAGTACAGAGGAGAGAACAGGATCCATTTCCTGTTATCTATGTTGAAAAACCATGATCACATACTTAAGTACAATGGATGATCAGGGTCTTCAAATTCTGATTTCTTGTTTATATTTACCATTAACAGTGATAGCTAAAAACACTAACTCAGCATAATGACTGACACACTGTCTGACACACTGTCAGATATTCAAACCTTTAAATGACTTACTTTGTTCATAGTGTGTTTGAAGCGAAAACTAATCAGGTTTCAAACCAAACATCCTCTTTGTAACTGTTCTGAATCCAACTTATTTCTACAAACTCTGATTATATTGTTCAAAAAGCTAACACAAAGTTAAGAGCAAGAATGGTATAAACATTATTGACTAATTCTAAAGTAATTTCATTGCAATTACAAATGTAGTTACAAACTTACATCATCTGTAGACTGTGGAGATGTGGTTATTAAAATATGGGCCTTATGTTCATTCAGTCTTGTCTGTCAGGACAACGGGCATTGATACACTTACCGTAGGTACATATTCAGAGGGAAACTTGTTTGTGGTGTAAGAGATGAGCAGGCAGGTTTTACCCACAGCACCGTCACCAACTACAACACACTTGATGGTCTGCATAGCTGTGTTTTACAGTCTTCGCTACTCATTCAAGATCTGTAACAGAAAAACAAATTACTTTATTAGTTAACAGCACCATTGCCTTTTTTCTAGATTAGCAGTAAAAGAAAATGTGGACATTTTGTTTGAAAAGGACACACAGAAGGAGAAAACAACATGAGATGAGGACAACCAATCATCCGAGGAAGCCCTTAAATAGCTAAACACCAGATGGCATTTTCATCAGTTGTCAATGACAAAATTGTTGGTAAGAACACTTTTCAACATGGATGCAAAACTGAAGCTCGAACAAAGCCTGAATCTTGAGGCATCCCTGTGGAAAAATCTCATTAACTATTTGACCTTAAGATGTTTATGGGAGATAACTCTGTCCAGTCACTGATTAATAACTGAGTCTCCCCAATCAACCAAGGAAGTCAAACAAAGTGTCCAGATGTCCAGTTGAGGTTTTTCATTTAATCACTGCCACAGCTGGAGACCCAATTACGGAACAAGTGACACAGTATTATGTGCTTTATACAGAGTTACTGGACATATTCTGGCAGTGCTAGCATAGAATTAACATTGTTTGGGTGTTTGTAGATGAAAGAGTGAAAAAACTGAATTTCTGTTTTCTCCTTCCCATGCAGGTTAAGAAACAACTAATCATATGATCTTCAGGTGGTATGTATTAGGGCTTTATATTTACAAATAAGTAAATATTACAACAGTCAAAGCTCAATACTGCATGGTAAAAAAATGATTTAAATTCAACACGATCACAGAACACACACGTTATCTTTCACTGGATGACTAATGAGGGTAAGACTTAGGGCCAGCTGTTTTGTTATGAAAGCTGACGTTAATGTCTAAACTAGTCTGCAACTGAATAGTGCATGTCTCTATTAACAAATAACTGTCAATGTCTGTAGCCCGCATTCCTTTGGAACCTGCAGTAGACCGACTGAACAGTGACGTTCCTACTAAACATATTTAGTCGTACAAGTCATACAATAAAATAAATTAGAAACCTGAAGACGTGCAACCATTAAACAAAAAATTTCAGATTCAAACATCCAACAATAAAATGTCAACTGTTAGGTAGCACAACAACAACCAAAAAGTACCTTTTCACTGCCACCAGGATTAAGACAATGCTGCCTACAATAAATCCCAATTGGGAAAGGTTTTTCCACAGCAGACTTTTTTTTTTTTAACTTTTTTTCTAAGACATTATAGACTAAAGGAAAAATGGAAAAAATAATTTATATACATTAATCTTTAATGACAATAATTGTCTGTTGCAGTCATGTCGGTGGTGAAAAAGGCCTCAGAAACAGTGACCTTGAATCACTCAGACAATGCAGAGCATTTTGAGGCTGACAACTTACTGCATGTAGTATGTGGACCACAGTACTCCCTGATTCTCATCCATGAGTTAGGGTATGTCAGCGCTAAGCCACTGCAGAGCTCTGTACCACTGTGTGGGGGGTAGGGATGTCACTGGGAGAAGCAGGAGGCACAAAACTGCAGGTACCAAATACTACAGCAAGAACATGATTTAACAAGGAAGTGGGACACAGGTGGGTGTCCTGCAGAAAGCTACAAGTAGAAAACTACAAGACCAATTATATTTTGTCCTTGATGTTGCTATGGTAAAATATTAAAACAAAATGTGATTAAAGAACAGGACAGGCGCTGGTAAGAGCCAGCTATTATATAATACTCAAACACAGTGGAGACTGAGACACAGACTAAACAATTTGTAAATCTTAATTAAAGATCTGTTTCTATAAGACTCCAGAAATACTGAGTACAGACTAAACTGTGCAGCTAAGGACAAATAAAGAACATGTCACTAGGCTAAATCAATCAGTTGTGAAGCAGATTAAATATGAAGGCAAGCTCACTTTCAAGTCCAAAGCATTCTCCATGTGCCAATAAAGGAAAAGTAAGTTCCTCAGACAATAGCTGTGTGTAATATTGCTGGCTTCATCTCCATCTCTGGCATTGGTTGATGGGTTTTCTGCAGCATGGGTCACAAATAGTTTGTAAGAAATGCTGTAAGACCACTTTGGAAAAAGTATTTATCATTGTTCAAGTGGTCACACACAAAGATAAGTGAAAAGCCAGCCATCATACAGGGTTAATGGGATATATTTTCTCCTGGAAAAGTGCCACAATTAGCTGTGTGAAGACTGTTCAATCCCTAGCTCCCTTCTCAGCTTTGCACAGCTGCCCAACCACTGTGTGAAGAGGGTGTGAATATTGGACCACTGTTTTTAGAAATGTACAGAAACTGTCAGGTACAGACCACTGCAATCTTACATCAAAAGACATGTAGATGTTTTGCGTAGATTAGGGCTGCAATGATTATTTTGGTAGTCGACTAATCTTTCAATCTTTTTATCGATTAGCCGATTAGTCACGATTATTTCATGCCTGACTATAGGCTCGTTTGAGATAAGCAACTTCTGTGAAGATTCGATCACCGGTGATCGGCGCGCAGTGCATGCTGGTTAGTTTAATGTCCAACTTGACGCCAACTTGCTCTGACATCATGCCTACGTAGAAAATGACGTTTCCTCTTTTATTTACTTTGAAATATTCTGATTCATTAGTCTGAGTTTTCACTGTGAAGATCGATTCTTTTA
>JAUBNQ010000023.1:182254-193490 GCA_032353495.1 Ctenopoma kingsleyae
GATTCATGTAATCCATTATTTAGTTCCAAATATTTACAAGTGAAATATGTAGGCTACAAGTGCAGCTACACCTGTTTAGCATAAAGTTTGATCTAGATGACTGGACCTTACCTGAACCTAAATATGATTTCTAAAATTCTGTCTGAACACGAGGGTACTAGCAGGTCCCGTTGGGTTCAGTTTGGGTATCTGGCCTCTAGTTCACAAATGTGTGTACACGTCGACGTCGATCAGCTACAGAGATACCGGAAGTATCAAAAGGATCAACATCACTGCAGCATAACACTGACCAAAATACAACCATGTGGATCCACAGGCCAAGGCTTTATACAACTTATTCATGTGTTAAATTGGTGCAATTCCCATTTAGGAAATGCTTTTTTTCAGTAGCTGTGAATATGGAGCACAATGAGGTTGAAGATTGAAAGATGTGTGTTGATGTGGAGACACTGATAGCTACAGGTGTTTTCAAAATGCAGCCAAAAGGTAAATGTTGTTGTTAAAGTGGCAGCTGCTTCATTCTTTACATAGAATTCGATGTCTAGAAGTGGCTGAACAACATAAGTCAGAACTCATGGTTGCTGCTGGGGGCTCAGTTTCTCTTTTTGGCGGAGCCAGAAAGATGCATTTAGTGAGCGAATCTCCAAACTCCAGACTGTCAGTCATCCTGAGAAATTCAAGAAACCTGAACATCATAACAGAAAGACAGCATGTAGCATGAACCAAGCCTTCACATATATAGAAATACATGTGAGTGCATTGACTGTGTCAGACAGAAAAAGACTATGAAGATGAACAAAAGAAAAAAGGGACATTAGTTTGAAAGCGGAAGAAAAGAGAAAAGTGAAAGGGTAAAAGAGAAAAGGGGCGATGGAGAGAAAAAAAAGAAGTGTAGAAAGGGGTTTTGTAATCTCAGTATAGTGGTGTTGTGCCGTCTCCATGGTGACAGGCACAAAGGCCTGTGGTTGGCCATTGATGGCTAATTGTATTCTTCACAGCTCTTTTGTTAATTGTTGTCTGCCCAGCTCCCACTTCCTGCTGGGCCACGGCACAAAGCCACGAACAGGAGGGATTAGAAATGGCACATCAGCTCCTCCAGTGCACAGCCAAGGTCTCTCTATCTCTCTCTCTCTCTGTCTCTTTCCTTCTCTCTCCTCCTCTCTTTCTTTTTCTATCTCTCCCTGTCTCCATAGAGCCGCGCCTCCTTTTATCTTCTCCTCACCATGCACTCCCATGACCTCGCCGATTCTTTCTTTCTTTCTTTTCCTTTCTTTCTTTCCTGATATGAGGTCTTCACTTCTTCTGTCACATTTTTTGTGACGTTCTGTCAACTTGTTTTTCTTCTTTGGCTCCTTTGCTGCCAGCGTTATTCACACAGATGCAGATAAGACAAGGCTACTGTACATCATGTCCACACAAACGCAGAGCCATTTAAAAATGCGTCTTTTAGTCACAGTCTTGGCTTTTTCGTCATCCTTACACCAACATTTTCAACCGCTGAAAACTGGATAACTCACAGCTTTACACAACCATGTACACAGTAGTACATTGTTGTACAGCAGTAACAGTAAGAAACTGCTCACAAACACGATGGTCATACTGTATTTTTATGTTTCTGTTAGATGATTGTTCTTTCATCCACTAATTACGGGGTCTGTGGTTCAATCCCTTCTTTCCCTTCAAGTGTCTTGGGCAATACACTGAACAACAGGTTACTCCTGGCCTGTGTGTGTTCCTCATTTACCCTCTTTTCCACCAAGGCAGTTCAAGGAGGTGGTGCCTAATTTCAAACCATTTCTTACTAACCATGACTGCTTATGTCATGATCTTGGGATTATTTTTGGGTATTGTTGGGCTTGACAGTAGTCTTGCTGGAAAAGTAAAGACATATCCAGATGTATACAATAACATTGCTCTTGGTTGGTTCTGTCGTCCATGGAAAAAAACGGTTCTTAGACTGTTCGCAAGTTGAACCAACTCTGAATTAGCACTAGCAGAAGTCCAGAATAGCACCTAATTCGCACCTGGGGGTTATTATAAGTTGCTTAGGATAAAAGGACCAAATCACTAAATGGGAAAAGTCACTGATTAGTGCTATGGTTTTAATGTTCTAACTGTAAATGGCAAAAATCCTAATGAAGAGCTGATCAAATCCTTGATCAAATCACAGTTCTCTAGATACCAAGTTCTTTCACAGCAGAAACATAAAGGCATCAATGACATCGGCTGCTGTTTGATCCAGTATATAGAAACACAAAACAACTGATTACAGTCAGAGGAGACAGAACCATGCCGAACAACGGGTCCATCATTCCAGCCTCAGAAGCATCAGAAGCTTGCACTGTTACTGTATTTATCATTTATTTGTTTCCTTCCACTACCATTCCAAGAGGAGGAAGAAGTAATTTAAAGGGTGCACTTGACCTTCTTGGAAAATAGCACTTTCCTGGTAGATGGTGATTTGTCAGTAGTGACGTGATGTACTTGTCAGTCTATGCATGTATGTAATTGTACACTCCTATTCACTTCAGCTGAGCATTAAATTCAACCTATGAAACTTGGAAATGGAGGAGTTATTTTCTAGCAACGTACCATTACCTTGTTTTGTACAATATTGCAGTCATATTTATTACATTAGAACTGGAATAACACACTGTAATTTTTTAACCATGCTTAAACCAGACCATACTAAAATATCTATCAGAAACATTGCCATGACACTGTATACAAATACTCATGGTCCCATGGAGTCATAATTTAAAGACCACCTGACCTTTCCCTCATGCAATATTTGTGTTTATGTGAACTATGTATTCTGTGTTAATTAGTGAATATTAAACAGAATACTCACTCAAATGAAACTTCAGTTCGTCAACTTAAACTGAACTTAAATTCAACAAAGCAGAGGTAGTTGGACATATTATGGGGATTGGTGATTGGCTGTCTAGGCACATTTATACCTTATCCACGCACACCTTAGTGCGGTTTCTCTATCCGAATCACTTGAAGAGTTTTTACAAGGTATGATGTGAATTGAAAGAATATTTTCTTTTGAAGGAATAGTGCAGATATACAAATATGGTTCATGGTTTTAATGTGATGTCAAAAAATACTGATTATTAAATGTACACTATACACTACTGTCAGACAGTGTATGTGCAGGTGTTTATCTATAGGTATTTGAAGTAGCATAATCACAATAATAGCATAATGGCATCCATATTACGCAAAAAGCTATTTCCACCCACACTAGTTTTATTTGCTGAGGTTTTGAGACATTTATCATTGAAATTTTTGTTGTAACATCAATACAATTGAGGTAAAATGAAACATTGCTTGCGGTATTCAAGGCAATAAATTATATTTGAAAAACTCCAAAGCATGTAACCTTTTGGCAAAAACTGATTATTTTTATTTCAAATCTTTTCATTAAGAAATATTTTTTTATTTATTTATTGTTCCCAAGGTCGCAGAAACTATTTGATGTTTGTGGTTTATCTAACATTTTTTTCTTGGAAAGACTCCTTTCTTTTGAGTTTGTTAAATGCTGGATATTTTGTTTCTTTAACCTGCATAAACAAAGTTCTTTTTCATCTCTCTAGTACTGCGGTGGTGGCAGATGTTTTGGTGGTTAATATCTCATAACCTTGACAAAATAAAACCAAAGCGGCGTACAGCAAACAGGAAGTGCTAGGGGTACATCAGAGACCTTTAAAGCGTTTTATTTTGTGCTGTAGTTGATGGACAGAAAACTAACAATATTTTAATGATCTATAAACCAATATCTGTTCAAATATAAGTAAAAGTTACATTTCATACATTTATCAGTCACAGAACCACCACCTGGAGGTTTTAATGTTGTAATGGTAGATAGGGGTCAGCATGGCTACTCTGACCAGTCTGTGGCTACACAGACCAATATGCAACGAGCAGTAATGTACTGTGTGATCTTACACCTGTCGATCAAGACCAGCATTAATTTTAATTTAAATTTTTTTCCCATGTCTATCACCACAACATTAAAATCACCATGTTCGTCTAATGTTGTGGTTGATTAATGTAATTGTTGATTATGTGTTGTTCAGGCAAAATAAGGGAGTGTAGAAATTTCTGCTGTGGGGAGGAGGGGGTGGGGTTGTCAAACTTATGCTTTACTTAAAAAAATCTATATTATACAAAAAAACCCCCAACATTTTCTTTGAACCCCACCCTTGAATTAAAAAAAACTGCCCCTGCCCCCAAACAGTACGGAGATTGTACAGTTCCTTCTGCCGTAAAAAAAAACAGTGGAAGAGCATTAAAAAAAAAGAAAAGAAATTTCTATTCTACCAAATCTATCTATTGTACATCTATATACCACAGCACCGATAAAGATGCCTCGGTGATCTTCAGTGCGTAGACGTTTACATGTACATAGACAAGCATCATTTTGCTTTTAGTTGACTGACTGAAATATAAACTACACTTTTTGAAACTAAAAACTACTTAACTGCAGTGTGACTGCTCTACCAACTAAGCTACATGCCACCCAGAAGGTGATGACCCGTACGGGGACCAAACCCACGACCTTGGCATTATTAAGTGTGTTGCCATCACTCTACACGTCATCAGGCGTGTGCTGATTCTAGACCAGACCAGAAATCTGCGATCTGCGGTGGAAACTGTCTTTAAGTGTGAACTGTCCAGTCTTGGGAACTCTTAGCTAGCCTTTAGGTGTGAGCAGGCCTTAAACACATTTGATTCGAGATTCGAAAGCATGACTGACCCAGATTAGATACAATGCTATCAAACCCACATCCCTACCAGTGGAGTAAAAACGCGTGTAGAACTGATCATAAAATTACCAGAAAAGTTTTCAGACTGTAAATATCTCACTGAACACGTTAGTAGAACAAATGCCAGTGTGTGATTCTGAACTTGCAGAAGAAGGATTTTGAAAAAGTCAGACTGCTCTCTATTAAGGGTGTAGGGATTAATAAAGTTGTATTGGACAGAATTTAATATTTAGAAAAAAATTATTTTTCATACAGTCCCTAGGACACTGAAAGGTCTTATTTGGGGCTTTAGAAAAATGTGATTGTAGCATTTGTCAACATATTATTCCCTGTGTCACTTTAGAATAAAACAGTGGATACACTGGCTGAGAAAAGAAATAATCACTAAATTAAAGCCTTAAATTCAAGCAAACTGAGCCTGTTCTCTTTCTCTTGTGTGCCCACAGCCACCACCTGGAAATCAGTCCCTCTCCCTTTAAGTGGGAGGTGAGCGGCAGGGCGCTGCGGACGGTGAGTGTTGGAAACCCAGACCAGCGCACACAAAGTCACCGGGAGTGACTGAGTGAGTGAGAGGAGGGAGAGCAGGGCTGCGCTCTCTCGTCTCCAAAAACTGTTTTTACGCACCGCGGCACCATTCCTGCCTCTCGGCGTCCGTGCTGTTATCTTCCCACCAACGTCCACCACCAGCCAGCTCTCTTTCAACTCTGGGGAACCGCGAGCAAGAAGTCCGCACTGAGCAGCAGCTAGTGCGCTGAAAACCACCGTGCTTTGCATGCGGTGAGCAATTAAAGCGGGAGAGGAAGAGGAGGAGGACGGAAGCGTTTTTCTTTTTGAAATTTTTTTTTTTTCCCCCTCTCGTGGAGAGCTCAGGGCGCACCGGCGACTGGTGAGTGGAGGCTCGATCACATTTCGGTGTCAACCCGCTAGAAATGCGGTTTGTGATTAACAAAACGTTTGACGCGCACAAATTAGAAGTCAGGTGAAGTCTGTGTGTCACGCAGCATTTGCGCTGGAAACTTCCAAAAAACTCTTCTCAATGTCATCTTATCATCCGACAACTTTAGAAGAGTTGTAAGATTTTATTACAATCCAATTCCCCTTTTTTTTCTTTTCATTCAGCTAAACTCCCCCCCCCAAAAAAAAACTATTGACTTGCTTCCCATTTTAACAAAGTCCTCTCCACTGTCTGCCCCATCTGTTCACTCTATGTTGTGAAATGTTTTATTATTATTGAGTTTTTCCTGTGAATGTGCCAGAAAAGAGAAGCTGACAGGAACGGTGCTGCACTGCACTGCTGGCAGCTCTCACAATCATCCAGTGGGGAAGGGGAGGGTGGCTGAATGATGATGGCGATGAGGAAGATGATGATGTCAGTTCTGTTGGCAGATGCAAATGAGCGGATATCAGCAGGTTCACCAAGAATAGGTACAGACGTCAACATTTTACCAAAGGCTTCAACACCCCTCTTTCTTTCTTTTCTTTTCTTTTTTTTTTTGTTTTGCTACTGATTTGCTGAAGTTGAGCAAAAGTGCTGCTGGAACTTCATCAAGTTTCACAGTGTTGTGAAGTTGTCTTTGTGGTCGGGTTTTTAAATGTAACGCACTTTGTTTTTCAGGTGTCGGTGTAGAAATGTGGCTACTTGCTTTACAGAACTAGTCTCCCGTTGTGCACGGAGCATGGGAGTGCTGTCGGTTGTGTTTGGGGTCCCACCCAAGGGTCCCCTTTTGAGAGAGCGTTCGGGGGTCGCCAGTGTGTTGAATAGGCTTGGAAATAGCCGTCCGTTTGTGTGTTTGGTGCAGATCAGTGTTGAGGCTGAATAAACCCTCGTTGTGAACTGTTGGCTGTGGATGAACAGACGGCAGCAGCAGCAGGTCTGGGTCCAGCTCGGAAGGTGACGACTGGCACCGAGGACAAATTGTGTAAATGGTTGTGGAAATTCAGCCACAGCGGGGGTCGTACTGAGCAGTGGAGTTGTAGATTTGTGTGTGCAGGTGTGTGTGTGTGTGCGGATGCGTGTGTTTGTCTTTACAGTGGCTGGCTGCGTACAAAGCTGTCCGTCAGCAGGGAGTCCCTGACCTTTCTTTCTGTCAATCTCCTTTCTTTCCTCTTTGCTCTTCAGTCTCATCTTCACACCCCCTACTGCTGCCACCACCTCTTCTCTTTTCTTTGCCTCTCTTTTCTTTTCTTCTCACAGTAATGCAGCATCTCTACATCCTGCGCGCACTCCCATCATGCTCCTTGATGGACAGTTGAGAGGGGGACGGAGCAGTGCAGATGTAAAGAGTGTCTGTCAACAGCAGTGTATAATGTGTACCGTATATCTCTCCTGCTCTCTGACTGCCTGACACACACACACACACACACACACACAGACGCAGTGTAATCTCAAGGACTGGTTTGGCATTTCACCTTTCACCCCTGCCTCCCCCCCTCCTCTCTCTCTCTCCCCCTGTCTCTTGGAGCTTTGTCTTCTCAGGTGAATGGGTTCACACAGGACAAAAGGTGACCGTGCTTTGTCAACATGAGTGCTGTCATGTCTACATACATTATGACCTTGGGAGATGCCGGTTTCTGATTGGCTGACGAGCGTCTGTTAAAGTCGTAGATTGGGAATCCAACAAGCCAGATGTTTAACCACAGTTGAAATGTGGTTGTATTTAAGGGCAACTTCACCAGTTTCCAACCAGTAGATGCAACATAAGTGATATTAAACTTTCCTATATTCAAATATATCTCTGCCTCAAGCTGAATTACTTTTTGTTTCCTCTGAAGTCAGAAAAATCCACATGATGTCATCAGACTCTCCACACCGTCTGCGTGATTTTAACCTGTTGTCTTTTTTTTCTTTTTCCAAGCCAAGAAAGATTCACCTCAGAAAAAAACCAAACACGTATCTCGTTGTTCATCAAAATTAAATTCTATTATATTACTATTGTGTATTTTTATACAAGAATTGTGTGTTCATTTAGTTTGCAGCAAGGAGACGTCTGCCTTCCTGGATTAGAAATACAGTTGCAACTCGAGAAACAGGTTAGAAACCTTTCTTTTTCTTTTCTGCTATGGGCAACAAAAACCTTAGAGGATGTTTTTACTGTATATGACAAAAAGTCTTTTTCAGTTATAGGCAGGTTTTTTATTTATAAGGAAATTGGATGTTTAGCTTTGAGAGACGAATGAGAGACACAAACTTGGACCATAACAAATGTTATTTTTTACCAGACTTGTATTAGAATTTTGACTTAGTTGCATTGTGTCTGATAGCGTGTGTGTGTGTGTGCGTGCGTGCACTAGCACTATTGCATTATTGCATGCACTATTTCCTATGTGTCGGATGTCTCCATAAGGGCAGCAGAGCAGATAAAGGTTTTTTCTGTCTCTCCTCATGACCCCCTGTATCCTCTGGACATTGTTCTCTGAATCCCATTGAACCAGGAGTCCACAGAGAAACATCACAATGGAGAATAATAATGTGTCTGTATTGTGTGTGTGTGTGTGTGTGTGTGTGCGCGCGCCTCAGCCTCTCCTTTAGCGCAGTGTGAGGCCTGAGACAATCATACAGAACAATGCTGGGTTCAGACAACCCTTGTGATCTCTTTAAATAAAACCCTCTCGCTGTATGATTCCTTTTGGATGAATCACAAGAACAGTGAGGGTTAAAGCTGAGCTGACTGACAGGTGACAGTTTTATACACACATGCGTCTCCAGCGCAAACTTCAGACTAATCTTTATCAGCAGTTTGCTTCATTTGTTGCATCTTGTGAATTGCGGCCTTTTCACCTTGCACATCTTTAGTAGTGTGTAAAAATATATGTCCCGTATCATTGGATCAGTGTATTCTGCAAACTGATCCAAGCTTTCTTCATGTTTCTGAGAGGACACATATGGAAAAAGTACGGGCAGGGTTGCAGAACCCAGATTAATATTTTCACTACTTTCTCCTTTCATACGGTAACAGACTTAGCAAAAATTGTGTAGGTCCAGTTTTGCAAATGTGATGGTTTTCTACTTCCCTTTTGTCTTGTGGTAGTAAACTGAATATTTTAGCATTTTTGGGCTGTTGGTCAGGCCAAATAAGTACTTTTAAAATGTCAACTTCAGCTCTGGAAGGTGACATACCTCTGTTTACTGACAGAACAATAAAAAATCAAGGCAGTAATTGGCAGTTCTGGCTTTATTTTAAAGACGTCAAGGTCTATGGCTTAGAGATGCACTGGTGATGTGGAACTTATTATTGTGGTGTCAAGTATGAGCTTCTTCTTCTCTCCATGTTACTGTTCAGGCTTGATAGGTGGTAAAGGCGTGTCTGCTCTATCCTGCGCCCTAAAAAAGTGGATAAAGTGAGATTGTTCTGGTTAATTCTTCACTACATCCCAGATAAGAGTGTCGGTTTCTGAACCTCACAATGTCCTTCTTTGCATGATTTAACAGCCCGTTCTTGTATTAAGTAAGCCGTTATGATCATGTCGTTTGTGATTCCACATAAGAACAGCACAGAGGCGACTTTAGTGTGTTTAGTTTAAGTGCTTTTAATTGCAGCGGGCTGAGATGAGAACTTTTCAGTCGCATCTCGTATTCGGGTTTAGTTTTTGTCTTTAGGGGCCAGAAAGCAGAAGCAGTGAGAGTGTTGAATGTGTCTGGAGACGTGGTGAAGACAGTGGAACATCTTTCTTCATGAGACTTTCTAAAGATACTGTTCACCTGTCGCTTTGGTAGAGGAAAAGAAAAAAAAAAAAACGATGACTGTAGGAACTTTGTAGGAAACACACACACACACACACAGGACACACACAGTGGCTTATGATGGGCGGGTAATAAAGTGCATGTCTTATAGAGGTGATGGGTCAGTCTGAGACGACAGCAGCTGCACACACACACACCACCCTGTAAGCATCTGTACACACCTGCAAGGTAAGGACTCAGTGTTTGTTTGCATGTGTTTGTGAGGCAGCATTTTTATAGCATCTCATCTCAACTTCTGTTCACTAATGTTCATATGTTTCATAAGTTTCTGTTTATAAAGGCAAGGATTACCTAGTTTTTTCTTTTTTTTAAATACATGCAAAGTGCTTTTGCACTCTTTTACATTCTTCCAGCTGTGCTTTGACTGTGTGCTCGCTCGTCCGTGACTGCTGTCATAAGCTCATAATAACGCTGTAATGCCGCAGGAGTAAAGCCCGCGCTTTCAGCTGTGGCAGGCTATTTATCAACAGCTGTAAATCAGTTTCAGCAGAGAAAGAGTGGAAGTGATCTTAAAAAAAAACATGCTCCTGCACTTCTCATGCCACTTTTTGAACTTTTTAATCCACAAAGAAAGAGAGAGGGAGAGAAAGAAGACTTCTGAACGTTTTCCTACATGTGCGCACGCGAGGTCAGAATGCATGCTCCTACAAGACTAAGGTGTGTTTCACTCAATGCTCAAATGGGAGGGAAGCTTTTGTTGGGAAGTATGTGGTGTTTTTTAAGTTGTGATCGTTGTGAAAAAAGGGCCGCAACCACAGCTTTCTTTTGTCCTGCTGCTCCCATAATGCTCATCACATAACGGCCCTGTATTGTTTGGCGTTGCGGGGCATGAATGAGCAGGTTCATGTGCTTCCAGTGTGACAATAAAATACTGTAGAATCTGCCTCGTAGTGTAGAGAATGCATGTACAGAGAGAAAAACAGAAATGATATTGTTGTTTTGTGTTGCTGTGATCGTGTAGAGGTTAAATAGGGGGAAAGAAGTGTGGATGACCGTGACATCAATAAATAGGAATAATGTATGAATTAGTCAAACTTGCAGTCTTACATGTTACCCTAACACAATGACAGAAAGCCTCTCTTTGCCTTTTAATATGTTTCATCTCCTTTTACAAACCAGCCGATTTGCATAGCCGCCAGAGAAGTGCGCACAACAGAGGTTTCCTTCTCTTTTTTTGTTTGTTTGCCATGACCAAAGATGAAGGCATAATCAGTTTGTTGCCATCCTTCTTTCCAGCCGATTTGTTTATTTCTGCACCGATCGGAGAGAATTCACAAACACTCTATTGATACCCGAGCCCCGCGCGCACAAATAAAAACTTCCCAGTTTCCTGGTTGATTTACATGACTTTCCCCTGAGCTCAACAACGCACCTCTGTTGTCTCTATGAAAACTTAAGTAGATTTCAAAAAAAAAAAAAAAAAAGACTACCACTGTGTACCTGTTTGCTGTGGGTGCTTGTGTGCATGTGTGTCTCTGGTCATTTGCAAATGACCAGAGACCGTTTGTTTACACCACACCAGTCCAGTGGCATGATTTGCATTTCCTTTTGAAATCAGTGAAATCTAAAATGACAGTAAGCCATTATGTGCCCGCTTTGTATAAGTTTTTTGTTTGTTTATGGTATATGTGACATTTGAATTAGAAGACGATTGTGACTCATCGCTCATGGTGCATTTAGGCGTTTGACACCTCTTTTAGTGTTTAATAAGGTAGAAAAT
>JAUBNQ010000023.1:198632-208887 GCA_032353495.1 Ctenopoma kingsleyae
TGTGAATGAATGAACAGCACAATTTCTTCTTCTTTCCTCATTAGTTTATTTTTTAATGTAATTCTGCTTCCTCTGGTATAAATGTAATATTCATTGCATCACTGACGATGAGGGAAACTTAAGTAAGTGTGTGTGTGTGTGTGTGTGTGTGCGTGTCTGTGCGCACGCATGCACGCGCGTGCAGTAGACGGGCACAGGCCTCTATGGGGCTGCCCCTAAAGTCCAAGAGGAAAAGCAGAGTAAAATGTAGTCTTTGTGATGTCTCTATCACTCAATCGCTGCGCTGGAGTTCCCAACACTGCTCTTTGTGTGATGAACTGGCTAGCAACCACAGAACAACAGCACCTTATCAAGGCTTGTAGTTCTCAGCACACACACACACAAACACACTCAACGCAAGATAAAAAAAAAGAAAAGAAGTGAGTGTGTATTCCTGATGAGCTTATTCTTTTGGACTGTGCACTATGGTTCAGTACCCTTGACATCAAAAGGCCAAGAGAACAGAGGAAGAGAGGGGAAGGAACGAAGAAGAGAGCGAGGCTTTTGTGTCTCCAGTCCTGAGAGCTTATTCTCTAATGAGGCCCAGTCAGCATCGCAAGGAAGCTTTGTTCAAGAACTGTGCACATCTGTTACTGTTTGTGTGTCTTACCAACCTCTCCAATAAAAAAAAATCAACATCCAAAACATACAGCTCTTTGAGACTTTATCATCAGTCAGTGTGATCTTAAGGTTGTTCAGTCTAAGTATTCTGCTGGATGGCCTTGAAATTTCACTGAAAAGCTGGGTTTGAACTTTTCCTCTAGTCAGGTAGCGGTAAATGAAAGCAAGGTAAATGGTTTGAAAAGCAACCAATCGCACTACAAAAATGTGCTGTTGGTTGAAAGTCAGGAGATTGAAGTGTGTGGGATTTTTTTGTTTTGTAGGTCACTGGCTGTTGCTGTAGATTTAGTTATATTGGTGATTTATTTATATATATTTTTGTGTGAAAGACAGCAAAACAGGAGAAGGAAACTTGTTTTTTTCCACTTTGTGTGGATGGAAATTCATCACAGAAGTGACTGATATTGAAGTGTGCCATGTGTGGCGTAGAGTACATTGGGGTCTTCAGCCACCTAACTGGTGGAATATGTCACCATATCTTTTATCACACTTAAATTTACTTCAAATTTCCGATTGAGCGCTCCTCATCTGCAGTTTATTATACCTCCTATTTGTGGGACTTCACACACCTCAGTAATAGAGTCGACGCCAACAGAACGCCCACATGCAGATACAGAAAGTGGATGCACATGCAGCTCTGTTTGCACCATATTGGGCCTCTGCACAGGCTGATGTGTTCAGTCAGTCAGTCAGTGCATTTGGTTCTAATTTACAGTACTTTTACATACATGGGTTGATGAAGCCATTTAGATCATGCTGACTCTTGTGGACAGAAATGAAAATTGTTAGTTGATCGTTACAGGACATAGTTTTATTTAGTTTTCAGTTTTGGTTTTTTAGGGGGGAAGCAGAAACAGATGGAATTTTAATATCTTAATTTTAATGTCTATGTTGTAACATGTATTAGTATTACTATAAAACAATTATGTCTGCCAGTGATCCAACAGGATCACTAAGTACAGGTGTATAACTGCACAGGGAAATTTCTTAGGTGTCAGTTTGGAGTCCAAGTTCAATATGGTTGAACTTTGGGGCAGTACACCTATTGAAAAACCATGACAGTGTGTATCGCTATGGTGTGTGCAGCCACTACGGTCAAGTATGGAGGTGGCATTGTAATGCTGTGGGGATGCATTGTTGCATCAGGATCAGAACAACTGGTCAGAAAAAAAACAAACAAAAATGTTCTCGACCAGAAAATCGTGAAGGAGAACATCAGGTCATCAGTCTCAGAGTTGACCCTCAAACACTGACTTTCGATGCAGCAAGCAAGTATGGGAGTCTGGATGTGAACTAGTTCAAGGTGTGATTACTTTTTCACTTTGGAGATTCAGGTAAATCTTTTTGCTTAAAAAAAAAAATACAATTATCATTTCAAACTTGTATTTTGTGTTTGATGAGGGTGCCTTTATTTTAGATTTAGTCTGAAGATCTGAAACAGTTTAGTATGAAATGCATCCAAAAAGAGAAGAAATCAAGAGCGGTCCAATATGCTTTCCTTTTACAGCTCTGTATGTACTGTGTATGTTCAACCCTGTCTCCTTTCATATAGGACGAAACTGCAATCCTGCAAATGCAAACACTTCAGGGTGAATTGGTTTCAGTCAAAATGACAAAAATCTGGATTTAATAAGAAGCACAAGAGGCATCAGAGGCATTGTAGAGTAATAATTGTGTCTCATTTGTTGTCTTTATATTATTATCATACACATATGTATATATTATAATTTTATCATTCTGACCTCACCTGCCCAAGTTTCATTCTCATGTCCAGGACACCATAACTGAGGATAAAGCCGACCTTGTTAGAAAGTGTCTGTGGCTGATGAAAGCTCTTATCTCACAGCAGTCACACCTGTTGGTGGGTTGATGTTCGATGAGTATCGCGCACTCTGCTGCCGCTGCAGCGGAGGGTTACCTGCAGCAGTGTGCTAATTATGCAAATGAAGGCGCCACACAGTGGGATTAGAAGAGACTCTTTGTACTTCCCCTCTTGAGAGGAAAGAGATGGGGGTATGAGAAGGGAGGGGAGAGCAGAGAGAGGGAGGTGGGTTCAGAGGTAACAGAAGAGTTGAAAAGACAGGCGTTTTACCGTTTGCGAGGGACAGACGGTCAGTATGACTTGTGTCAGCAGCTCTGTTCCTGTCAGGAAGCGCTGTTGGATCTCCTCGCGCCCACGCGGCCTGATCAGGTCAGTACAGAAAACTTAGATGCTAAAAGCGTAGATGAAAAGTGGTTTTAGACTTAGTGTTGCATTAACTGGAAATTTTTAGAAATATTTTTTTCACGAATTTCTGCACAGCTCTGAGACTTTATCATGATTATGTAACATTCCTTTTTTTTCCTCCTGATAAGCTGAATCCAAGCAAAGCAACATCCCTCACTGATTTTCAAATGACTCAGGAGCAGGATTTTTAAATATTTTTAAAAAAATAGGATTTAGACATGGGTATTCTGCTGTGATAAACTCAAGCCAGGCCCTGTGGGCAGACAGGCACTAGCTGGATTGTTTTATCATCCCTAAGCAAATACTGCTAACTGTGAAACATTTCCCCAAACATTTGTTTATACATCGGTTCACACTTGTCTTAACATGACTGCCCAGCAGGTTGGAAGCTCACTAGCAACACTGTCACGAAACGCTGACGACAATTGAACAACGTGTGCCAAAATTTTCCTTGCAAGCGTTTCTAGTTCAGGGACACAGTGTGACGGAACCGGCTGTGGAAATATGCAAAATAAAAAAGAAACCTAGGAGTGAGATATTTTATTTTAGCTTTGTCTTTGGTTGTTTGTTTGATAGAGTGCTATGTTAGAGCCAGCTGATTGAGACATTCCTGCAGGGAAACATCTGCCTTTACAGCTGTCAGTCTCTGGGTTGACAGTGGGAATGTCTTTATTAACAAATATTTTTATTTGTTTATGGCCGAGTAAACCTGTTTAGATGGTTAACATTTTATCATGCTGCTCTCAACTGCTGAGACTGGCTCCTGGCACTCTTTCTCGCAGTGTATTGTACGCACTCTGCTATTATACCTCAGGCACTAGTTGAAACGGTGACAAGGACGAGGGGGGGGGGGGGGGTGTCAGGGTGGGGGAACAACACTGTGACACAAAGTATAAGCAAACAAAGGAAGAAAATAAAAGAAAGCGAGAACAGAAAGAATTTGCGGTGCCAGTCTCCCGGGGGGAATGTTAGGTTTTACGTGCTACAACTTGTTGGGCAACTGAAGGTTTTGTGTGAAGTGACTCTTGTGTCATGGGAAGTGTAAGGTTTCAGTGTTGTCGGCGCTCAGAGGAGAGGTGCTGATTTTTATCTGAAGCCAGAGGCATGTTCCCTCTGTCCGCTGTCATCCTCTATCGCCTCCTCCTGTGATCTACTAGACAAGTGTAGTTTCGTTACAGCCGTAAGGAGCTTCTTTTAAAGGGCTAATTCACACAAATGATTAAGAAAAAACATTCCCTTCTGATGTACTCCTGTGTTTTACTTCCTCCACCCTAATTATGATTTTATTACTATTATTTAGAATAGTAATACATTAATAATAGTAATAATAGTAATAATACATTTGAATTTCTTTCAAATCATGCTTTTATTTGATGTGCAGTATATGAACAAATATACTTGTGAAATACAGTAATAGTATCAGTTTTAGCCCGTGTTGAATAATGTAGAAAATGTGCAAATCACTCAAACTGATATTAATTTTAGAAAGTAAATGTATGTGGAAACCATGGAAATATGAGAATAAATATGCATCAGACTGTCCCTGCTGTCATCTCTCCAACCACCTTGCATATTCTCAACCACTTGTATTGTGTGTTATGTCAGTGACCTGCGCTGTTACTGGTTAAGAGGGAAAATACAGTTCTGTCTGTATACTCTTGTAAATTTGTCATTAAAAATGATTACATTTCTGACCAATATGGCATTTTTTGCTAATTAGTTTACTTTCTGTTAAATTATAGTCAAAACTAATTCAAAAAAGTACACTACATATAACCATGTTACACAAACAAGGTGCAACACAATATTACAGTGAGTCCATTGTTGGATGCGGTCCACAAACAGTTAGACAGTTGAATATTAAGGTTAAAAAAAAAAACCTGAACCTGCCTGATGCATTTTGTGCATAGCATTCACTGTCGGCCATTTTGGTTAAAGAAAAATATATTGTAGTTAGATTATAATGTGTTGAAACATGTACAAAGTGACCTAAATCATTAAGTCAGGTTGTCCTGTTCAGCATATCATGCACACTGTTGAATTTAGGTTTTTTAGTTTTTAAACTTGAACTAACTGATGTTTGTGGATACTTAAAGCTACAGTTTGTTTTTTGTGTTTTTCTGGTAGAATATTTTGTGGAGAGGTGCTATCGATGCTTCCTGTGAAGTCCGACTCATTGAGTAAATTTTGCAGCTTCTTATTTATTGTAATTTAATAATGACTAACGCACAAAGGGCTTTGCAGAATGTGGTAGCGTGTAGCAGATGTTAGAAGAGTGTAGCAGAGCACGGAGAGGCAACCCTGGGCTGGATAGATTTAAAGTTTCATGCTAGTGTTATCTTAAGTTGCTTGTAGCTTTTAGAGCAGTAGAACAAACATCAAGCCTAAAACACTATTATCAACTTGTAAAATAGTTAAAAATAGCTCATTTTTAGCTGCAGCTTTTACTAGCTAGTCCCTAACTTTTATATCCAAGCTTTTTTTGCTGAAAACTGCTCTGTGCTGCAGTTAAGAAGCTAAAGGCTAAAAGGCTCACCTGTGATAATGAGTTTGACAACAATTCTTTGTGGGTTTGTCACTACAAGCAACACCTATCATTTTACACCTGATTTGAGCCATTGTTAACATTACAAATATGGATTAGTGCAGCTTTAAGTTCAGTTCAGCAACTAACTTGAGTTTCCTCTACTCCTGTAGCACCAGGTGTGAGTATGAACGCAGCTGAATGATGCAGATAACACCCCTTTAAAAACAAATGGTGCTTAGTTCCTCAAACAAATAGATTTGCATTGGAAACAAAACAGTATAACCTGCCCAGGTGGTTTATTCACAGTGTAAACTGAACCACTACAGCCAGTAATTTGTTCAGTTACATATATACAGTGGTGTGAAAGTGCTGTGCATGAACCACCTTTTTAAGGTCATGCCACAGCATCTCAATTGGATTCAAGTCTGGACTTTGACTAGGCCACTCCAAAGTCTTCATTTTGTTTTGTTTTTTTAAAACATTCAGAGGTGGACTTGCTGGTGTGTTCTGGATCATTGTCCTGCTGCAGAACCCAAGTGTGCTTCAGCTTGAGGTCACAAACTGATGGCCGGCAAGTTGTCCAGGTCCTGAAGCTGCAAAGCAGCCCCAGATCATCACCCACTACCCACTGCCCAGTCTCTATCTTATCACTGAGTCACGAACACTGACCTCAACGGAAGCAAGTGAGGCCTGCAGTTCTTTAGGTGTTCGTTTGTGACCTCTTGGATGAGTCGTTGCTGCTCAAGTTTTCTCCATCCATGGCTCTCAACAGCTCTGTCAGTAATCAGACCTGGGTGTGGCTAGAAAAAATTAACTCAGGTGTCTATAAAATGTGATTAACTACAGTCAATTCATGTTTTAAATAGGGGGGCAATTACTTTGTCACATAGGGCTAATGTAGGTTTGGATATTTTTTTATATTTTATATTTTTTTGGATCACTTAAAAACTCCATTTTATGTTTACTTCGGTTATCCTTGTTTAATATTTTAATTTGTTTGATCATCTGAACCTTCTAAGTGTGACAAATGTGCAAAAAAGTAAAATATCAGGAAGGGGGCAAACACTTTTTCACACCACTGTATATATTTATATATATGTTGTACTTTTTTAGCTCAACAGCTGTTCTGAGGTCTGTTTTATTGTTTTTTCTTAGTGTCATATGGCGAGTGCCTGTAAAAGCTGAAGAACACTGTAGGTGGTCGGAAAACAGGCTTCAGTAAGACAACCTCGCCATGCTATTCAAATCATGCAACACATTGACACACAAAAACATTACATACATGCAGTCACAAGGTCAGGTTCCACATGGGTGCAGTCAGCTGCAGAAAAGCTAAGTGTGTTGAACTAGGTGAGAGTGATGTGGAGGGAAGCAAAAGCCTTGACTGGTTTGCATTGTTCTCAAGACACTAAAGGCATTGTTTTAAAAAAAAACCTTTGTGCTTGTAGAACGCACACACACCTTGTCACATTCCTCACTGTCAACAGCTCTGTGGGTCTGTGGGAGTCTGTGCATACCTCTGCATTGGGCGACACATACACACACAGTGTGTGCAGAGGCGTGTGAAAGCCACCTGTGGCAGCTCTGCTGTCGAGCCTCTGTGGAACGTGGAGGGGAGACCCAGGAATAACTTCCAGCGTGGGACAAAACTGGGTGTGCTGCCGCTGCCGGTCCGACCCCCCCCCCGCTGTCACACAATCAACCCCTCGCAGATGCTGGGTAAACGGTTTCCCACATCTCCCACTTCATCCCTCCGATCTCGTTCTTCCTTCCTTCACACAACCACACGTGAAAACAGCAATCAGACAAGATTAGCCTGATATAGATCCTTGTGGGTTTAAAGCTGCTGATAGTTCATGTTTTATTCCAGGGGTTAAAGTGACGAAAACTGTGCTGGAAACAGCATTTAGATCATGGGGCTCTTAAATTAAAGGGTAAATGTGTGAAGTCTTAATGGAAACAGATGTTTTGTTTTTTTTGTGGCTAAAACACAGACATAAACCCACATGCCCACTCTTATGCACTCTTACACACACACCAAGAAGTGTGATATCAAGTAAGTAAGTATAAGTACACAGTAGTTAAGCAGGTGGCATTAAATGAGATAGAGTGCTGTTGTTCCCTCTCTCACTTGCAGCAGTATTTATTGGTCTACGCGTCTTTTTAGTTACCATCAGATGTAAGTTTTTTTTTTTTATGATTCAGGGTTTGACTAAACTAACACAGAGGTATCAATACACACGTTCATACACAATTCATGCAGGTTTAGAGCCTTAGTGGACAGGTGGCCTTCTGTTGAAATGCACTATCATTATTATGCATTTGGCAGAACACTGACTGACTGTTTTTTTTGTTTTTTTTCACGTTGCCTGTTTGGTTGTAGGTGAGTACCATGCCAATCTCAACAATGAAGCTGTTAATTAATATGACTCTCCTTATCGGTAAAGATGCACACCTGGGTTAACATGAGTAAGACCTCCTCTCATTTGTCAGGTCTTCAATGAAAGTTAAAAAGGAAGTTATTTGAAAACAAAAATAGAGAAAAAATAGTTTCCATTACTGTCATTTAACATTTCCTAACTACACCAGTATGTTATGATCATGTTCTCTTATTTTACTAATATATTTTGTCTTAACTAATGGTTCTAAGTAATGTTTTTTGAGGCTGTAGTTAGAACTTTCCGATGTGATATAAAAGGAGCAAAAACAGGAGAAAACAACATATTTAAACAGTGTTGAATTTGTTGATAACATAAATGTACAAATCTAGTTCAGAAACAGTGAAAACTGACTACAATACATTTTTAGTAATTGATCAAATATAAGGTTTGAGTATCTCTGTTACCACAGCAACTTGGTGTGGAACAAAAACAGCACAGCTGGTAAAGGTGGAGCTGACTTTAATCATCTGTAACCACCCTTTTAACCACCACATGTTCTGCCAGGTTATACATCATCATTTATTAGTTGATTATATCTTTTATAAGTACATGCTTCCAACTAGTAAGTAGTAACTAAAGCTGTAAAGTAAATGCAGGGGAGTAAAGGTATTATTTATTGTAGTGGAGTAAAAGTTAAATGGAAATACTCCAGCAAAGTAATTAAGTACAGTATTGTATAGCATTTTGCACACATCTCATTTTATCCTAGCTGCAGCACATTTAGTCAAATTGGCTGCAGCAGTGTTGACTGGCTCAACTTGTTTTTCAGTTGCTGAAGTAACTGAGGTGCTGTAACAGTAGCTTGAGTAGAAAAAGATGGAAGCATTATGTTGGTCACTTTAGTAATGCTAGCAGTGGCAACAAGAAGTAGATGTGATGGATGGAACTGGCATGTGTAATTTATACTGTTTATAATGGTATAGTGAAAGATAAATTTAGAAACTGTTGATGGATAAAATAACCAGATGGGGTGTGTCTCTGATGACATAATGACAACACAATGCAGCTCACCCCTGACAGACTGAATACTGTTTTAAACATACTCCTTCTTTCCATCATAAAGATAAATAAAAAAAAATAAAAAAAATTGGTCATCTCCTTTGGTCCATAATGAAATACTGTACAAATTTTCACTAATCTAGGAAAATATTTACTAGTGAAGGAGTTTAATTCAACTTTTCAGTAGAAATTAAAGGCAAAACAGTGGCGTTTTATGACCACTAGTGGTGCCATGGAGCAATGTTTTGATGAGTGGGTCTTGCTTTGTTTGTATGTTGTCCGCCACTAGCAATAACACGACGGTATGCACGCGCATGATGATGTGATGCATATTCCTGCTGATGATATTACGCTATTTCACCAACTGACAGTGGCGATCATTTTACCAGATGTTGCACGGCGCCAGCTACAGGCAAGAAGAAGAGTGGTCGGTGTAAACAGCACAGATTTCAAACAGTGTAAACAATGATCTAAAGGAAATGCACTGATCACTGCGTGAAGCATACATGCTGCGTGCGTTGCTGAGAAACAAAGAATGCTAATGTAGCTGCTTATTGAAAAAAACTCTGCACATTTAATGCTTAGAAGTGCAGAAGAACAATAGATTGGTTGTGTTGAGCTGCCGCTCCAAAATACAGCTAATCAGTGTAATACATAGTGTAAATTGCCACAGGTTAATTCCAAATTTATCTGCCACAGCTCTTGTCGGTGCGGTTTTCAACACACTTGTGATGCGCTGCTTAAGTTTTGACTCATTTCTATTTCCAGCATTGACAACAAAGAAGCTGACTTCATTCCGTCTCAGCTTGTAGATGATGAGATGGCATTTTAGTGTTTGAGCTTTGCGATTAGGCTCACTGCTGTATTTCATTGTGCAGCTTTAAACACATGCAAACATACACATGCATATACATCACTGAGGTTTGGAACCTTGGACCCTGGCAGGCAGGTGGCTTTGTTTGGAAACACAGTGTGCAGGCTGGGAGAGCAGGGTGAAGTGGAGGAGTGAGGGGTGAGTGGGGGGACTCTAAACATTATTATGCTTTCCGCAGAACGGTGGCGCTTTTTTTTTTTTTTCTTTGCCGTGTTCCCGAGTTGGTCGGCACATTCCGCTGGCATTGTTATCCGGCCTGTTTCCTGCGGCCGGCGGCTTTTGTCAGCCTCTCCCCCATTGTCCCAGCTTCCTTTGTTCCCTGGCTCCAACAATGGCTTTTTTTCTGCCTCTTTATATATATGTGCACTTTTTGCCCTTGTGTGTTCTGTTTGTTTTGTTCTGCTGTCTGCTGTGTTTTTCTTTCCTCCTGCTGCAGAGCTGGGAAGTAAAAAACACACACACACACACACACACACACACACACACACACACACACACACACACACACACACACACACAGACACACA
>JAUBNQ010000023.1:322946-361814 GCA_032353495.1 Ctenopoma kingsleyae
CATGTCAAACCCTCTCTTCACCCCATGTTTCCTGTCTACCTCTCTCACTGTCAAGCTATCAATTAAAGGCTAAAATGCCAAAATAATAATCTTAAAAAAAAAAGAAGACGACTGCTCCACCCACAGAGCTATCATGTCTCCCAAATGTGCAGGTTGGGCAATACTCCCAAACCCTTTGGTCCAGCTTCTCCCACAGCAGCTTGATGGGGTTCAGATCTGGTGATTGAGCTGGCCAAGCAATCACAAAGAGTATTCCAGCAGCTGCTTCCTTTTCCAAATAATTCTTACCCAACTGGGAAGAATGATTGGGGTTATTGTCTTGTTGCAAAATTAAGTTATCCCCAATCAGTTGTTGCCCAGAGTGCATGGCATAGCTCTTCATTAGAGATTATCCAGGCTGATTGAGGATATCTTGCAGACAATGCAGATCACCAATTCTCCCATGGCTAAAGCATTGCCAGATCCCAGATCACCACATTTCCACCTCCATGCCTCACTGATGCTGTTAGGTAGGCATCTATAATCTTCTCATGAGCTCTACACTTAGGCTCTGTACTGTATGTTCCTCACTTGGATTCAGTCACCTCAAACTTTGACTCATCAGTCCATATCACCTGGTTCCAGTCATCTAAAGTCCACTGTTTGTGCATCTTGGACCACTGCCACCTTTTCTTTCAATTTGACAACCTCCATTGTTTTGTCAACTCTGCTCATAAGGTCAGCTGACCTGAGTCTACATACAGTATCTGTACACACTGGTTTCTCTATTGTTTTATTTAATTTTTTTAATGCAGCCAATTCAGGAGCAGTGAGGCATTAGTTTTCCAAGGAAGACACTTGTAAGTACTTGTCTTCTTGGACAGGTGTATACTTGGTCCTTCCACTGTGTCTTCTTGCTTGTCTCTGGAGACTATAGTGTACACTTTCTGAAGAAAGCTGCAATTTCTTGGCTATATCTCATAGAGATTAACCTTCCTTTCTTAAGACAAGTATAGACTGACGAGTTTCTATGGAAAGGTGTTTTTTTGGGGCCATTTTTAGTTCTAATTTACACTGAAAATGATAGGTCACTCTCCTTGAGGTGGAAGATTATTATTGGTTTATTAAGCATGAATTTATTTTAAGATAGCTGAAGAGCCTTTGAGTTTAACACTTGATTGAGTATCAAATAATTTTGTTAAAAATTAGTCATTGAGGTTTTAGATTGTTTACCTGCTGGTTAAATTGTTACAGATGAATGAGGAACATCTGTGGTTTTCTCATCTTGACTATTTCTCAATGTGTCGAATTAAAGTTCAGTCCAGGAACTCTTCTGGTAGATTATTCAGTAAATCATTTTCATCAGACATTGGATAAAGTATGTCTTTATTATGAATTAATTTACATTACAGAGGCAACAATTAATAAATATTACAAAGAAAACACAACCACATTGACGCTGCAGACCACATTATACTCTGACCTACAAAGCTATAAGCATTAACTAAGCTGTATGTTTGTAAAAATATAAAATTAATATGGTAGTAGCTATGTTGAAGAAATCAAACATAACATAAACTAGCCTAGCTTAGCAGAGTAGCAGTAATGGCCATCTGTGCAGCCTTCAACACTGAAATTTACATGGTTTGATATGGATGAGCTATTAGATAATTAAATGATAATTAAGGTTTTATATTAGAATCAGAATTAAGTTTTGTCTGTGATAATTAACAATTAGCCTAAAAATAGGCCTACATAAAGTTACACTTTTACACTTTTTTCCAGCTTCAAACATACTGCCCTGTGACTTGGAGCCACTGTCATTACCCATACTCATCAGTCCAAGTCTACAATCTACACTGTGACAATTAGGCTGTGTGGTTTAGTCTGATAGACAGTACCACTTTTGTGTTACTATCAGTGCCTGTAGAAAATCAAGCCCCCCTTATTTTCTCTGCCCGGGTCATTTTTTGCCTACCGTCTGTGCTTCCACATCCTCCCCCTGCCCCTGCTATTTATTAAAAGCCAGACAGAAGTACTGGCCCAGAAATTCAGCTCTGAAGATGGGTACCAACTTGCTGTCAGCGCTGCTGTCTGCCCTCCAGGGACCTAGCCTGATTACAGCACCACCATTCTCTCTCTTTTAGTTCTGAACACACACAGAAACACACACACAGTTGTGGCACTGCTCTCTCGATACACATCTGTACTTTGCAGCTCATTGAAAATGCCTTTTCAACTGCATTGTTATTTTCGAAGAGCCTTGAATTTGTGTGGTCTCCTGTCACTGTATTTTCAGGCTCTCTGAAGTCTCGGAGTCTTAGACAGAGATGACTGTGGAGATACTGCTGCCGATGACAGCTGGCCAGTCACATAATTGGCTTGCCATTCTCTATCACTGATGTTTCCATTGGAGCAGAAAACTGGTCTCGGGGAAAGGAATCCACTGCTACATCTATAATTCAACAGAGACTCAAACTGTGTTCAGCCAGCAGTTTTTACTTGGCAACTTAAAGCTTATAGTACAGGTATGAAATTTGCAAAGGACTGCAGGCTTTGTTTAACACGAGGTCAACAGGACCTATAACTGGGCCAAGGTGTTATTTTTTTCAGCTTGTGCGAACTAATTGCTAAACCTTACTCAGAGGAAACCACTTTTAGAGCAAATGCTGTATTTTTAAATGCTACAAACTAAAGTACCTAAATCATCCATCTGTTCCTGACAGATCGCTGGCTCCAATGCTGACACTTCAGCAAACACTACAAGTGACAGTCAGCCGCAGAAAGACTGTCAACTCCAGCGTTTCCAGTTTGTTCCTTGTGTACAGAATCAAACCAGCTCCGATGTTACAACTGATGTGTTTGACTGGAGGTTTTGGTGGTTACACGTACTAAATCTTAATAATAAAATAATACACCAAAGCAATTTGTAACCAAATAGTGTGTGTACAAGGTTAGGCAATATCTTATCATGCAAAGGAAGGTTTATAGGCTCTATAATCACAGGTACATGTCATGCACAGATTTGAGAATGGTTTTATTTTTTCCAATTAACTCTGCGTGAAAACAAAGCACATTTCCCAAGATGTCACACTATTCTTTTAGCACTATTTAGTCTAGTGTTCTTTCAGCTTTGTGTCATCAGTTTAGGACAAGGCCCCTTCATGTTACAAAATAGTAATGCTCCCATGCACAATCATATCATATCGTATAGCATCATATCGTAATTGTATTCTGAAATCTGGTAACACTGGTTTCCACCGTAAGAGTGAGAGCTGTTACAGCAGCAGATTAATGACCATGATTTTGTAATGAGATGTTCAACAATTACATCTTGGCCATGGGCTGTAATTTGAAGAACTGAGTGAGATATGGCAGCATGCAAAAATCAGGTAATACAGAACTGTATATAAGGACCTCGTTTTGCAAACTTGCAGAATGCTAATATCGAGCTGTAAATTTTTGAAAGACATTACAGTCACATTTCATGTCTCAGAAGGGACCACTCTTGAATCCAAATGAGAGAGGAGGGGGTGTCTTACTGCTACTTTATTCATTTTAAATACTCCCCTAATAATGTATTCACTTCAGACTTTTATTATAGAAACCTACATTACGTAGACTATACTGTCTGTGCGGGCAATATTAATAAAGTACTATACTGAGCACATCAACCAGTAAATATAAAGATGGAGAGAGCTGCTGAGGGATGCCATGTGTAAGCTGTAGACAGTGCATATTTTGTCGAGTGAAGCATAGAAGGCAGAGAAGTCTTTCCCCGTACACAGAACAGAGTGAGCCCCAGGCAAAGCTTCACTTCTGGGCCTGTCTTGCTAACCGTCTGCCTTCATCCACTTTGATCACAGAGGCGAGCTGAGGAAATTCAGGAGAGCTCGACTTCAATCATCCAGTGGAGCTCGGTCTGTGAAGAGATTCAGTGTAGTGTAGCATCATGTGCTGGGAGACTTTTGTATGGTAATTTGTTATGGAGGTGGGGGGCAAGAGAAGGTTGTTTTTCAAAGGAACTCACTGAAGTTTGCCAGCAGTGCACAAGGAAGAATAGCAAGATTAGAATATACAGGAGTAATTGTCCTGTCCCAGGCAGAGATGAAACAATGAATAAATTCATCAATTATGACCTTCAAGTCTGAGTCAAGCAGCTTTTGTTCCAATCTGACTTCAGAAAGTAATTTGACAGTTGAGACTGCTCTGCCTTTCCCCATGAGGACTGACAGACGAGGCAGGCTGGGATCTGTTGTCTCCTCCATTACACAGCAGCAACTGGAAGACTACACCCAGTTGAGGAATCTTTCTGAGAGATTTCTACCTGCTTCTTCTGGCAATATGGCAATACATTGAAATAAGTAATAAAAGAAAAATATAAAATATATATCAGATGCTGCTTTGGAGTTTGGATTGAGCAGACTTTTTTAAATAATATAAAAAAATGAAAACAGCATGGACAAAAGTGATGATACCCTTAACCTGATATTTTGTTGCACAGCCTTTAAAGCAGGGCTATTCAATTACATATTAAGTTGGTCCATATTTTCAAATCTAGAAAGTTAGCTGGGCCGCATATTTTCAGTGACAGATATGCAGCAACTTAATAACAAACTTAACAAAATAAATGTCTCGAAAAGAAATTCTAAATGATTTTAATAACTATTTCATTTCTTCTGGCCTTCTATATAATCCTACTGAAGTACCATTAAATATTGAAAGAACCGTTCACAATACAATTTTAACTTTATTCCATTTACCACAATAGAGGTCATGAGGGCTCTAAAACAACTTAATTCTAGAAAACCAGCTGGCCCAGATACTGTTGATCATACTACTTTAATCAAATGTCTTTCAGCTATTGGTTTTTCTCAACAAGCAGTTGGGTGGGTTGCAAATTATCTCACAAGCAGAACCCAGGCTGTTCAGATAGAGGGTTCTTGCTCTGAGGTATTGCAAGTGAAAAAGGCGTCCCTCAAGGTTCTGTTTTGGGTCCATTATTATTCACTATTTATATAAATAATATTGGACACAATATCCCAAATTCAACTTTTCATTTTTATGCAGATGATATTGTTATATACTGTGCAGCACCCACTGCTGCTGAGGCCTTTCAGTCTTTACAATTGGCATTTGATAGAGTGCAAGACCAACTTTGTCATCTGCAACTTGTTTTAAATGTAGAGAAAACAAAATGTATGTTTTTTACTGCTTCAAAAATGGTGAGATCTGCACTGAATGAGAAGATCTTAACTAGAGATGGACGACAGATAGAGTTGGTGTCTACTTTTAAATATCTAGGATTTTTAATAGATGAACATCTGACTTTTAAGGAGCATATTCAGTATGTTGTTAAAAAACTGAGAGTTCTTTTAAGATTTTATTATTGAAATAAATCGTGCTTTTCCTTTCGCGTGAAACAGAAATTGGTGGAAACAACCTTCTTGCCAATTATGGACTATGGAGATGTATTGTATATGAACGCTTCGCTTCATTGTCTTCACATGTTGGATAGTGTATACCATGGGGCACTGAGATTTATTACCAACTGTGGTCCCCTTACGCATCATTGTATACTCTACTCTAAAATTAATTGGACATCTTTATATATCAGACAGCTTAGTCATTGGTATGTGTTTATTTATGAAACTATTCTGGGTATTACTCCTTCTTACCTATCTTGTCTCTTAATATGAAAGCATGGAAGTTACTATCCTAGATCTATGGATGTTCTACGATTTGTTGTCCCTAGTACAAACTGTATATGTATATGTAAGCAACAGTTACACTGCTAAGATTTTAGTGGGAGATGTGATATATTTGGTTCTGAACAATAGCACAAACCTTTGGATCAAATGTTGTCAGTACAATCTGAAGACACTGTTGAAGAACACGTCACTCAGGGAGCAAAGAGAGCTGATTTTTATCAAGTTCATGTGTGAAAAGATTGATTCACAAGCCAACTTTATCTCCTAAAAATTACCTTTTTACACAACTAAACTGCAATCCCATTATGTTTTTGTAGAGAACGTAATTGTTACGTTGTACTGACACGTATTTTTGTGAATGAATGACGTGATAAATTTATTAACGCAAAGACACAGTTGGGGTGGATGGAGGGCGTTTATTGTGCAGGACTGACATGCTGGAGAGTTGAGTTCAAGACCAAAGTCCTGTCTGAGGTTGGGTTTAGGCAAGAAAAGTAGTGAGGTTATGATTAGGAAAAAAAACACATGAAGTGACATTTTCACCTATTAACCAGCCCAGTCTTAAAACACTACACTCACATATACACACTTATCTGATGTTGAACTGTAACATCTGATATTTTCGCCGACAGAAAATCGGATGTTGTAGATCGGATATTTTGGCTGTGAAAAATATGTTAACTGTTGACATTTCATAGATTTATATTCAGTATTTGTGACATTGTCATTTACGTTAACTGTGAACATATGATCATTATGTTAACAGAAAACATAATCATAATCATAATCAGCACTAACATGAGGAAAGTCTGTGCAGAAACTGTTGTTTCTCAAAGTGGTGCCTCCGCACATTATAATCTTTAAATACAGCAACGCAACGGGCCGCATGTGGCCCATGGGCCGCTATTTGAATAGCCCTGCTTTAAAGGGAATCTCTGCAAACAAGCAATTTTCAGTTTGGCTTACTCTTCTCAAGTAAACTGCTCCAGCTGTCTCAGGTTTGAATGTTGGCTTCTGCAGACAACCTGTTTCATCTCTTTCCAGATGTTTGCCAAATCCAGATCAAACCAATGTTCAGTTCTTAGCAATTGTTGGAGTCTGTACAGTAGCTAACTATGCTGAGACAGAGCTCTTTGACCCTGGACAGTATGTGTTGCTTTCAAAGTTTTTGATAGTCTTGAGATTTCATTGTGCACTTTCATGGTGATCTTTAAAACTTTACAAAGTCGTCATAGAAAGAACAATTCTATGATTCATCATTGCATCACTGTCCATTTTGCCAGAATGTTTCATCATCAATTGCACAGCTGACCCAGTCTAATGCACACAGCTCATGCAGCATTGATCGTAGTGGCGAGAAACCATTAAGTATATATAGTATGTTGACTACATGAAGGAATAATTGTGGCTACTGTGAAGTGACCAATATGCTTCTTCACACATCTTAATCAACACTTTAGCATCCATAAGTGCTTGATGTAGTGCTGTCAACTGGTCACCATCTATTGCATTCTAACGCCTGCTTCTGTTAATTTAACTACTTCACTATAATTTAAAATAAACTGTGTAACCACAGTCTCTGCTGATGCTCAACAAGACAAAGTTATCAGGTAAAAATACAGCAAAGAGGTGCTCCATCAAAGAAGAGTGTCCCATTGTTACTCAGTGAGATCCTATAAATTTGTGAACCTGCTTGTTCAACTCAGATTTCTGATGTTAGGGATCTGCCCACAGAAGAGATGAGTCACAAGTAAAGAGTGAGATAGAGCGCGAGCGTTTTCGACAAGGGATTCAACGTGTGAAACAAAGGCAACTAGAGCAAGCACAACATACAAGTTTGAAATGATAATTGCAAGTATTGCAATTGCAAATAATTGGAGTATTGCAATTTGCAATAGAATAAAATGGTAAAATTACTCTACTTACCTGGTTATCGAGGAAAATACACATAATAATATGATGATATCATAGAATATGAACCATCATTACTAAATTGAATTCAAATATTGGTATTAACTTATACTACTAAACTCTGTTTCAAGAAAATTAAATAACTTCCATGGAAGAGCCATGGAGTAGTTTACAGGGACAAGCAATGGGGATAAATGATTGGTCATTTTGGCTCATTCCCTCTTTGTTCTGGCTGGAACAGGGACACTGAAGAAGTCACAGCAACAGAAGAAACCATTCATGGACAAATTTTAGAGAATTACCTCATGTAAAGTTAGTTAATGTAAGGCCAAAAAGTTGCTAAATTTGTGTCTAGGCACTTAAAAAAAAACTAAAAAAAACACAGTCACTCAATGGGTCTGAAATGTCTGCAACACTGCAGACCAGAAAGGCATGTACCCATACATATGACCACACTTGACCACACTTGACATGACCAAACGTTTTGTTTCACTTTTCCAAAACCTAAATAATTTCCCTTCTCAGACTGATCAATACAATTTGATAGTTTTTTTGGCTCTAGTAACTAAGAGGGGTGGAAAGTGAATACTTTTTCCCACAGGCCTAGTTAGTAAGACATAAGCTTTTTGCTTCAAAAAATACAATTATTTCATTGTTGTTTCTTTTATGTTTGATTGTGTTTGAAGATTTGAAACAGTTTAGCATAGAGTTAGACAAAAAGAGAAGAAATCAGGAGGGACAATTAGAAAGTTGTTTTGTAAAATATCAGTGGCCTTCAAATGTCAATCAACTTTTATTAACTGCATTCTTAGAAATATCTCTCTGCCTCGCATTCTGTCTCTTATCCTTTGTGCAAAGAAATAAAACCCACCAAATTGTTAGCGTCTATACGATCGAAAATAAGCATCTGTTTTCTTTCCAGTGCTGGATCTTTCATTTTGAAAAGCATTGGTGTACATCAGGGATGTTACTTTCCGCTGCACCAGTGGATGTTGGTGCTGCTGTAATCCTCAGGATGCTGAGCAGAACCCATCATGGGATTTCATGCCTCCCTCCCGCATTTCCTCACCTCCTTGTTCCCTCATCCCCTCGCTTCCTCTCTTTTCATCACATCTCTCCTGACCTTCGTACCCAGAGAGTGCGCGCACACACACAAACACACACAAACACACACACACACACACACACACACAAACAAGACTCAGCTTGTTGGGGACCAGGATAATCACTAAAACAAGTAAACAAGTGGAAAGGTGAACAGAGTGCAGTGCAATCAATATCAGTGCTGTGGTTGATTGGTGTGGAGGTAGCAAGTGCATGCACACACACTCATGCACACACACACAGGGTCATAGAGGTCAATCTGAACAAGACAATGAGGAGGTGGGATCAGTGTTAAATGGTTGGTGCATGACATTAACAAACAGGAATTTCTCAAAGTAGGTCTGCACTTCAACTGACCTCAATTCCTCATTTCCTCTTCCAGCACACACATGCACACACACACAGGTCTGAATGTACTCACACATACTGTATATATGACAGTATGCTCACACATACTGTTGCACACCTAGGTGCACACTTAGACACACACAGACACGGAGTTATTAGCAGTTTCTCTCCATTAGGGAGTGCAGCTGCTGTTGTCGTGCATTTTGGCTGCTTTACTTGATCAGTTAATGGCACTAATTTCCCAGGAAGAGCCTCCACCTGGCTTCCATGCCACTCCATCAGCCTCTGATTAAAAGCTGAGCGTTAATACGGGCACTCTGGGTGATCTGCAGTACTCCTGTGTGTGTGTGTGTGTGTGTGTGTGTGTATGTGTGAGGATTTTGAATATTTGAAGAAAGCATCTGCTGGCAATGATTGAACAGCTCCCAACAAGAAAATGTTTTGACTTGTCTTGGGAGCGTTTTATATAGCATTTTACCAAAAAAAAAAAGCAGGTGAGTTGACAAGCAAGAGAAACAGTTCACACCGTAATGTACTATGGGATGGATGCCTCAGAGCAGCGGCGTCACCCTTCGTTAACATATTTACGAGGATCAAAAACGCTGCACCTCGTGCATCTTACCTTCAGATCAGGCTTTTTTTTTCAAGGTCAGCTTGCAACAATTCAGAGCATCTTCATTACTTCTGTTGGCCCTCTGTCGTTCCCATAGCAACCCTGCTGAGCTGACAGATGAGAGGCGCGCGGAGTCGGCCTCCCACGTAGTTGGAAAAACACACACATGCAGGCGTGCACACACACACACACACATCAAAACAAACGCACTTACATGCATGCGTGTACGCATAATTGTGTCTGGGGAGGCATACACTGCATTGTTTAAAATAAACCAGGCATCAGAGGCAAGGTGTTGGAGTGAGATTGTCGTACACAAATAGGCCATTATGGCAAAAGTGGAACACAAGGAGTCTCCCATGAAAACAGAGTGTTCTCTCTCTCCTCCTCGACTCTCTCTTTTAGCTCCCTGCGTCAGTGCCTCTTTGCCGCTCTATCTTTGGGCAGCCCGTGTGCGCCTCTATGCTTGTTATCAGAACAAACAGAGATGAGGGTGGAAGAATAGGGTACACACCATGTACCAGAGAGAGGAGGATGAAAGAGTGGAAAACAAGTGAAAATCAAACACCCGGCATGAGGGAAACTCAAGGGATTTGTTTCTATCGGAGCACATCTACTTCCATAGGGATCTTTACCATTATAATGCATTGAAGGAGAGCCACCCCACAATACACAGGATAATCAGCTCAGAAATAAATAACTCCTGTTTCAGTCCAGATCAGATGCACATTTCCCTGGATGTTTTAAATGAAAGGAAAGATGATCTCCAAAGGCTGCAATAGGCTTGTAATGAATAAGACATTGCATCAGAATTGGAAAGACAGTGAAATCTCCTTCCTGTCTGCTTGCTGTGAGACAAGGGATGTATCGTTACCAACTCTGTCTTTTTATGTCCTTGGAAGTGTGAATCCACAGTGTAACGAGTGCTGAAACATTCCAATAAATCAAACAGGCAGAATGCTGAGAAAATCAGCACTATAACATCCAAATACTCAGGATTTGGAGAGTAAATGAAGCAACTGGTTCGGGATTCCTGCACATATATAATAAGGGTATTAGCTTATTGCACACAGGTGTGTCTGACAAAATCCAAGCACAGAAATGCCAAATGTAGTTTTGAAATAGTTTGTCCCTTAGAGAGTAGAAACAAGTTCAGAAGGACATTTGGTCAAAATGGCAAATGTCAAAATCTTGTATTAGTCGGGCAACTTCATGGTCATACCACTATGGTAACGTGCTCTCAGTAACAATAACATGCTGATGTTTAGCAGGTAAAATCTGACAAATATTCAAAATGCTTTTTGTACTATATTGCTAACATTTGCTCATGGTAAGAGACACAATGTACGGCTAAGACTCATGGAATTGTTAGGTTTGCATTTTTATCTGGTCATAAAACTATGCAAGTTGAAGTTGAGTTGATCCAAGGTTGGAGGATCAAAGTTACCAGAGTCATTCACTGGACACCATGCATGTCTGAACTGAATCTGTCCAACAATTTACTTAGAACCACAATGTTCAGACTCAGAGATTTAATCAAGCTTTTTCACCTCACTTCATTTCGGCCTGTTATTATATGCTGTATACTGAGTGATCAAAGCTTGTATTTGTGGAGTACTATTTAAGGCAAACAGTCAATTAAAATACTCCTTGTGCCAACACCTTGAGGCTAAATTACTGCACTGTGGGCCCTTAACTCCAATATTTTCTTCATTATTCTCTATGTGTTTCTCTATTACAAACCTCCCGTTGCTGTAGGGTGATTAACTGGATGAGTTTTGCTGCTGTAATGTGCCCTTTGTATGTTCCGTTATCCCAGTTTGTAAATCACAAATATAGCCAGTGGCAGATTCCTGCGCGTTTCAGTCAAAAATATGTACAGGGGCCATTAAATTAACAGCTGTCTCTGGGAAAATTGGAGGAACTAAATGGTAGACAGCTAAATGACCAACAGTGTTAATCCAAGCCACTCTACTAGTATGGCTAAAAATAGATAGTGTCTATATACCAGTATTTGAATCAGTGTTATTTTTCACCACTCAAACTTCTTTCACATTTAAGATCTGTGTCAGATATATAAAAGGTCATGCATAGTAGCATGTATTTAAATATGCTATGAATATCTAATGAGAGGTTGAAAAGAAGTGAGTTGAGACAGGTTAAATATGTGCATGTCAGTCAAAGTTTGATTAAATCTCCCTCTGTGAGTCCAGACAACTCCAGTTTTTGACCTTCAGCTTTACAGATGAGAAACGATTTACCAGCCAGTTGCCTTATTCGCAGCTGGATCCTGGATCCTTGCTAAGCTGTGATGCAGCTACCCATCGAGCTCTCTTATCTCCCTAAGGGAAACACCCTCGGTCCTGATGTCTGGATATCTATGTAACAACACTGTCTGCCCAAAAATCCCAAGTGACTGACACAGCCTGTAGAGAACAGAGACAGCTGGGGCTGGAATCAGACTTCTGATAACAGTCAAAGAGGCTCCGACTTCAACAGCCATTCTGACACATTCACACAAACACAGTTGATCAGAAGTGTGATAAAACTAGGTTGATTACATCAAGACACAGAATAGGTTTAGTTTGCAGTTGCATTTATCCACACAGTCACAGAGGATTTAAATCAGCCCAGCTACATCAGTGTCAAATCGAGGATCTGTTGTTGGAGACAGCTGCAGTACTGCAAGCTGCCATTGGGTGTCCCTGCTCCACCAGTAACATCAACTGGATGTTCATGGACTTGGTGGATAAGGTTTTCCCCACCTTGCTCCCAGTATGCTTAAAGAACTGGTGAATTTATTGAGAGTTTAGAATTATTTTTCTATCCTCAGTATGTGTTTGTCTTTTGTATTTCATTATGAGGAACAAATGTCCCAGTAGGGCAACAAGCTACTATAACTAAACGACAGAATAGGTGGCTGTGATCCAAATACTAACAACACTAAATGGTCCAGAACACGTCCAACTACTTGATTAAAACGAACGGTAACTTTACAATAAGGGTACATTAATTAACATTACTTAAACCATTAATAAGCATTAACTAAAAGGTGAGTAAGGTTAACTAATGCATCTACTAATCATTTACTAATGGTATTTATGTTAATTAAGGCATTAATTTATGCATTAATTAATGTTTACAACAACACTTATTAGCCTTACTTAATGTAGTAATAACTATTAACTAAAGGTTGAGCAATACATTAAATAACATTAAGTATCAGTTCACAAATTTATCTTGTTGGTAAAGTATACTTAGGAAATATACTTGAAGTATACTTAAGTATACTTATAAATATGAATTTAAAGTATACTTCTGTTTTGTAAGGGTTGTTCTCAACCTTCACGAAAAAGATGTCATACGTTTGAGGATGAACAAGTAAGTGGACAATCATTAGCCTTAAGTAAGTATTCATAACACACTCTTATGTTAACAAAAAGGCTGAGCTGTGAACTTAGTATACATGTTAATTAACATATTTATCAATCTCAGGGCTCAAGTCCTCTGGAATGGACAGGTGAAACACCATCAAGCAGCTAATACAATTCTAGTTGCCATTGAAAAACCTTTTTTGAGATAACCATGACCTGGATGACTAAGAATCTTCACAGAGGAGGGGACTGACTTTATTTGATAGTAGACATAGGAGATGTTGACAGGAAACATGAGGGTAGAAGAAAGGGGATACAACATGCAACAGAGATCGGTTATTGTGGCATACACAGCAACTTTTCAGCTACCAGTGCGTGCTGGCTGATCAGTATTTGTGTAATAGCAATGTTTGAATTATATTGGGCCGTCACTCACACCACAGGCCTTTAATGACAGTTGCCGTCCACACTGTGGATCCTACTGTACATATTCCTGTGTACATTATCCACTTGGTGAATAAAGTGATTTTGATTAAATGACAATGTGAAAACAGTGTGACTACGTGAAATGAGTTGCGCATAGTAATGAAAGTGATTTTCACATTAGTCAAAGACACAGACTGCACTAGAGTTACTGCATGTTTTTTTTTTGCAGTTTTCAACATGTAAACAAATGTCCAAGTCATGGTCAATGCTTTATTTTCATTCAAGGCAAAGAGTGGATGAAAATACTCCAAACACCTTGTGCCAACACCTTGAAGCTAAATGACTGCACTGTGGGTCCATAGCGCCAATATTTACTTTATTATCCTCTATGTGTTTCTCATCTACAAACCTCAAACTGCTGTAGGGTGATTTACTGAAAGACTTGTGCTGCTGTAATGTGGCCTTTGTATGCTCCAACATCCCAATTTGTGAATTATAAATACAACCTGTAGCAGATTCATGAACATTTTAGTCAGAAATATCCACAAGGGCCATTAAATTAACAGCTGTCTCTGGGAAAATTAAAAGACAGAAAGACAGTTAACTGATGCTGCACTACTAGATAAAAGATTTTGTTGTAAGCAGCTGAAGACTTTTTCTTAAACTTTCCTAACACTTAAACAGATAATTTTATTTTGTAAGACACTAGAAAACGTATTTTGTTGTTAGTATAAAGGTTAGTTAAAACGGGGACTATACCCCTGCTTAAATGAATCTGTTTTTGTCAGGATGTTTTGTTAGGATATAAATGTTTTGTGGAAAATTCTACCCAAATCATTTTGTAATAGACCCGATTTAGGAGATTTATGTGGTGGCAACTATAACGACAGTTGTCAAATAAGCTAACAACATATTTTTAGTGGCAAGTTGATTTTAAAGTGGCCATTAGCAAGTTCTATAGAAAACCTAGTTAAATTTCCACCAGTAGCCTTCTACCATTACTGCTATGTCAAAACACATGGTCAAGATATTTTTATGTAATTGCCTCATGTGCTCTGAATCACCATTACTTTGTACAGCGGTCAAAAGTACACTAGTCAACTGTTCATGCATGAGTCCTTCAGTGGAATTATGGTGATCAAATGTGTTGGAATGAGGACCTGGTGGAGGAGGGTGTCTGAATTCAAACCCTTTGCATCTTTGAACACATTATACTCAAATACATACACTTTTATGAAATTTGTGCAAAATGACACTTATTGAGATTTAAAAAAATCTTTCTGTGAGGTGACTACTTCACCACTGTGCCTCCCACTTCTGTTACAGTATGTGAATATTAGTGAGAAACAAAACAGGTGGTGATGCTAATTCTCCAGTCAGATGCCATTTAATGATGGCAGAAGAAGAAGGTGCACAAGGGTGGTGTAAATTTAAGAGCAACAAAAATCTTGAAAATTGGTGTTAATTTTGCAGCATTTATTTGGGTCTCTCCACACCTTTTACAGTGGAAGTTGAGGTTTTAGTTTTCAATGTATGTTAAGTGTACAAAACGTTTTGCAATATTTTGACATTGTTTTGAATATTTGGCATTTATGTGCTAATTTAAAATGTGAAAAAATGTTAGATTTTTAAATCATATTAGCTTTTAATTATTGCGATTAAATTTTTAAGTGCAATTAATCGCATGATTTTTCTGTGATTAATCGCAATGTTATAGGCAAAATTGAATAATAATTCAAAAGTAGTTTTTTTTTAACTTTTATTTTAAAAGTACTGCTATATGAACAAAATTGCAATAATATTTAATAAATAATATATAACACTTTAAACAAATAATATGTTTTTTATCAGCAGTATTCCCTTTACACAGTAGCAGTTAAATGTTTCTTGTAAATCTCAACTTAAACATTAATGTAATCAAATCAAATAGAAAACCAAAGCTATTTGCCAGGACATTAACATTTATCTAGTTTATTATAGAAAACTAGTTGTTCTCAGAGTCCAGAACCACCTGTGTGTAACCACAGTTCTGTACCTTGTTCTTTTATTAAACTAACTAAACAGCCTCATGTTATTTATCTTATGTCATTTCTACATGGTTGCGTTTATTTATTCTCATCTGATCTCTGTGTCCCATACACAGAGAGAGAGAGAGAGCACACATCGCAAAATCTGTTATGTCAACCAACTGAATGCTGAAAAGCGTTTTTTAAACACAGTTGTTAATTTGACTGTTGTCACTAAAAGAAACACATGAGCCTCATGATTCCTTTAATTGTTGTGTAGATGTCCGTTGTTTGGGTGATTTGCTGCATCAACAGTGTGTATTGTATTTAAGTGATACGTCAGATTTGAAGTTCGCCGGTGACAAAAAAATTAAACTTTGCAGCGGTTACAAATAACTGTGGTTCTATCAACTCCACTGTGTGGAAGAGATTTAAAATGAAAAGTTTGGTACCTCCAGTTCTTTTCTGTTGCAGAATGCTTCAGCAGTCTTAGGCCCATCCCAAATGCTGTCATTGGTGGAGACGCACGATGACGCCAATCCAAAGCCAGTATTGATCAACATCCCACCTGTCCTGTGACCCATTGTTTTGTCTATATGTGTATTCAGACGCAGTTCATCATCATCATAATAATAATAAAACTGCGTTAACACGCGTTAAAATTATTATCTGCGTTAATTAACGCATTAACGCTAATAATAGCGCATTAACATGCCCAGCCCTACTTTTAATACACATGTAAATACACACAATAGTTTATTCACAAGCTTTAAATACACACCTGAATAAATTTTTTCACAGAACGTGGGCTCTTCTAGTGGCTATTTATTTCCACTGAAACAGGTTTAGGAAGGGATGACTTCATAGCCAATATTTACCGTTCTTCAAGGGGAACCTTGCTATTTTTGATTTTTGAATTTATCCTTTAATGTGTGTTTTTTGCTATTCAAATGTCTGATATCTGAAAATGTGTCAGCGATGTGTTTCAAATATTTTAGGAATAAACAGCCCATGGTTAGTTACTGCAGGTATAGCAACACAAATGTGTAGCGACAGTGTGTGAGAGAAATACAGACAGGTAGACCCGCAGAGAGATGGAGACTGACAGACACAGGGAATAGATTTCCCACTGCTCTTGTAACTTTCTTTCAACTCTGACGTTTGCTCTGTTGACGTGAGTGAGCTCCTTTTTCTCTTAGATTTCTGCCAAAATAGCTGCTGTGGCTGCCGCTGAGCTGCATTGTGTCTTTACTACCACGAAAACAGGGGGAGTGTCACTGTAATTGTAGTATGAAGACTACTACCTCTCTCTCTCTCTCTCTCTCTCTCTGTTCCTCCCTCTCATCATATTTGAGGTTGCCAAGACTTCAGGATGCTGAGGAGAAAATTTTACTCCTCATTAAGAAGCCTGTAAGAACAGGAGTGTTGTGGCAGGTGCACACAAACACAGAGATGGCCTCATACGCACACATGAATACACAAACATAAACATGCCGCTACACTGAAGGTTCAGTGAAGCTGACAGAATCTGACAGAGCAATCACAGTCACATACACTCTTCTTTTTCTTTCTCTCTTTTTTAAGTCTCTTCTCGCTCCTTTCTTTTTCACTTTCATTTCTTTTTTCAACTGTTGCATCCTTGTTTTTTTTCCATTTGCTGCTTCTTCTGATCCTCTCATTCTGCATTCCCTATTTTGTTTTACTCAATTACTGATTCAGCCTCTTCACTAACCAAAATGGACACATTAAAATAAAAACATTTCAATTTAAGTGATGGGACCTGTGTAAAACAATCCATGAGGTCATACTGTACTCAAAATTTAAAGATATACCTGTGGATAATCATACATTCATTTACAGAATTAAAACAGGATAGAAAGATGTAATATGAATGTTTGAATTTAAATGCATTTTTTAGGAAGCATTCAATATGAAACGAAACCCATGTCTAAAAAGGTTGCACACAAAATCTTAGTATTAACTTGGCTATCAAGCAAAGCTACTCAACATCTAGAGAAATAGTACCCCCATGATCACAGGCGCCTGTTGCAATAGATCCCTAAAGGAGACTGGCAGGCTTCTCTTGACATATGGTAAAATATGTGTCTCTTTAACCAGCACCATAATGGTGCATGGTTTATTAAACCGCTGTACTGCAACTTCCACGTTGCTCATGAGGTTACAAGTATGTTCTATGGGCCTAAAAATGAAAAGTGTGAGGATTGTCCAGCTTATTTTACAAAAGAATGAAGAACTTTTGGTCAGTCATTGACAAAACATTGTACCGTATTTCATGATAGATCTCACTGTCAGAGTTTACTTTTTGTATAGGTTAAGCTTTAAGTGCAATATAATTTTAAGCCATGCATCATGTGGAGCGTAAAATAGTATTGAAGTATTAATATATTATTAACAATAAGGATATCTACTTTAATATGGAAGAATAAAATACTATTAATTAATACTATTAATATTATTAATACTATTAATCCTGGGCAAACTTAATTGCCACCTCCACAGCACTGCTTGGTATGTATTGCCTCAGAAAGTACAGTACACTACAAACCACTACAAACAAGTATGTAATTTGCACATTTTCTTATGTTTGCCCCAAACCCAGTAACTTGTCAAGGTTTAAGAGGAATGGATTTTGTGAGGAAATGCTCCTGTACAGTGTCACTTCAAAGAACCACAGTGGCATACAAATAGAACTGCATTTTCCGCTGACATGGCATATTATTCTCACTCAACAATGTTGTTTGCTAAAGTGCAGCACCGCGCCCCAGAGACACAAGGATGATTGTTAACAACGGCCCTATCTCCCAAAAACTGTACAGTATTGACTCCTCCATGCCAGCAGAGAGTCATACCCCAGTGATTTCAGTTGCTGCAACAGACTCATTGACTGTCTTTGATGTTTTTCTTTTCCTCCCTCGCTGTCTGTGGTGCTGGGTGGGTGGAGGTGGAGAAGTAATGTGATGCAGAGAAGCGACTGGAGCGAGACGGGGCTTCGAGAGAAAACCCAGGTTCACACCAGGGTGGCTTACACCACTTCTTTACTTTCTGCTCACTCACACACACACACTCAAATGAGCACCTGTGCACACACGTATAGTACACACAAACATGCATATTCATTTGGTGTGTATGCAAGTACAGTACAAGTACAAATAGACACATCCTTACACACATATACACATTCAGAGCAGCTTATGAGTTGTGCACCTCAATACCAGCAGCAGTATAGCCCATCTGTGAAAAGGTAAATTGAATTTTACAGGCACAAAGCTGACTCCCCTGTGGTGTTTAGAAAAAAAGCCCCACTTTGTGAGTCTAAAGCTTTTCTAAAGCTTTCGTCTCTTCATTGCTTTTTTCCCCCTATCCTTTTCTTCTCCACTCTCCCCTTCTCCCTCGCCCTCTCTCTCCCTCTCTCTCTCTCTGTGGGGGAAATGAAGGTGTGAGAAACGCTGATCGATATGCTCATTAAAGAGTTGTATCTTTGGAAGTCCTGCAGAGGGTCTGCACAAGGCTGCACACAAAGAGCACAGAGACAAAATGCACTGCACGGAAGAAAAAACCTTGCTATAGCACCCCAACACAGTCCAAAACTGAACAGCACTACTTTTCACAATCACAAAGAGCTAACAGAGAAAACCTCTCTTTTATCTCTCTTCTTCCTTGTTTCTTAACTTTTCCTCCTCCCAGTCTCTTACCTGCTGCCTCTTCACTTACCCAGAGATGTAGTTAAAGCTCTTTTTTTCTGCTTGTGCAGAGGATTTTCCAATCTGTCCATGTCTATTATTAGAAGCTCCCATACATAGCCTGTATTTTTGTATTGAGTTAACACAAACAGCTATGCAGCTAGTCACTCTGCCCACACAATTAACCCCCCACACACATAAAGGTACTGAGAAAACGCAGTTTGAGATGTTAAATTCTAATTAACTACAGCACTTCCACCTCCACTGCTCTACCGAGTGTGTGACTCTACGTGTGTTTGTGTGTGTCAGGCAGGTGGGATAGACACTGACAGGTGGAATGAAATTGCCAGTGCGAGGTATCCATCTGTGCAGGATCCACCATATGCATTTCAAAAACTCTGCAAGGTTTCCATGCCAAATGATGGCAGAGAGATTGACACTATTCCATCTGCCAGTGCAGTCTATATTTGAGCTGTATAGGTATAAACAGGGGTGGAGAGATTATTACATGTTGTTCCACTCAAGTCGAGGGGCTGTTGGCTGAAATGTTCCTTGAGAAGAGGATAACAATAGCACCAGATTTGAAGATGGTGTAAAATTCTTTTTAAGACAAGTAGAAACGAGCTCATTCAAAATAAAGTGCAAAAGTTTGTCAGAAAAAAAGAGCAATAAACTTAAACACATTATTTGTCAAAACTAATTCCCAGAAGTGTCACAAAATGTCTGACAGGCAATGTTCAGAGAGGATCCAAATGTACGGTCATGGCCAAAAGTTTTGGCAGTGACACAAACTTCAAGCAAAAGCTCACAAACTGTGATCAACTTCGAGCACCGATGAGACAAGAATGGATCACCATCAGAATTTGGCCCAAAGGCTGATCTCTAGCATACCAGGGCAAATTTCAGCAGTCATGAAAAAGAAGGTTCATCACTGTAAATACTGACTCTTTGCATACCACAAAAACGTGGGGAAATTTGCAAAAAAATGAAGCAGTTTGAGAAACACAAATTTTTTCTGTAGACACACAAGACAGGTGCAGCCAGGTAGAGGTTCAAAAGCTGCAGTGGTGTAACAGATCACAGTTGATCCATTCATTGTTTGGCACACATATGAACTGGGGATAAACTGCCAAGTTTAACCATCATAATGTGACATACAGTTTTCTCCCACTGTTTAAAGATCTAATTGTCTAGCACAATTTCCTAGCATGTTCTTTATCTTGACAAGTTAGGCCTTATCAGGGCTCTTAGTTTGTAGTAACTCAGAATTTACAGAAACCAAATAGTAATTGCTTGTGTCTTCTCCTTGTAAGTCGCTTTGGATAAAAGCGTCTGCCAAGTAATGTAAAGTAAAGTAAATCTAATGATATCCTACATTTTCAAGCAAAGGTGATCGGATCCATCACTTAAGATTTGTGATCCCAACAGTGACTTTTGTGATTCGTTACACCACCTTCATGAGGATGAGCTGGAGGCCAGCGCTGAAGACAAAACCCTCAAGAGGAAGGATAAAATGCTGGTGTTGGAAAGGGAACTCCTCTGCAAACTAGAGAACAGAGGTTTGGGCAGAATTCTGTGTGAAGAATGAGCTGGAGGCCGTTGTCTGAATCCCTTGTGAGTAGAATGGGATTCAGAGGACATGCAGGATAAGGTCCAGCCTGTGGAACAAGTAGAATTTGAGTCATGGTGCTTTATAGTTGATGCTTTATCGCGAGGGACATCTGAGACAAGTACTAAGTCCTAACCACAGCAGAAGTGATCTGGTTGCTGGGAGGCCAAGTGCTAGTGGTAGTGGAAGCTGACTGGTTGCTTGCAGACCTGGGCGAGCTATGGAAGAAGCTGGCAAGGTAGATAGTGGCAGCTAGCAGACCCAATGCTAGGTCACTGGGAGGAATGTCTGAAGATAGGTGATGATCGGTTTCCATTCATGTCAAGTTTTATCGAACAAAATAATTATAGTAAGTTCACTTTTAAGCTTACTAACTGCTTCATTCAACATCACAAAGGCAATATCAAGTGTATGACCAGCAGGTGTGGTGTTTTGTTACCATGCCAAATGGTTTGAAATAGTGAACCAATTTTCAGCACAATTGCTTTACTTTGGTTTGGTGCTATATAAAGCTTTGTTTCATCTATCACTAGTTAAAAGAAGCACTACGCATCAAGCATAATACTTCTCAGATTGTCAAAACCCCTAATCCTTTCCCATAATTTAGCATTTACAGGTGCACCTCCCTTTGGCCGAGTGTGTGGACCTGCAAAAGGTTTTTCCTCATGCTCCCTTTTTCAGTCAGTTATTGTGTGGAGTGTGTAACACCATAAATGCCTTTGAGGAAAGACGAAATTCAGCACAGACCCAGTCATACAACACATCATATATACTAGTTTGTTTCAAGTGTATTGAAGCTTCTGGGCAAAAACATAGCTGATTGTGGTTGAAAAATTGCTCTTACGATTAAAAAAAGACTCAATAAAGCCTCTAAAGGTCCTAGAGCTCAGGATTTCTAGGAATTCTGTGCAGATTGGATTATTCTACATGCTGTGATTTGCATCTATCATTACTGTTCAGTGGCAGACAGAGCATGTTGAGGATAGGATAGCGGATGGCTATACAGAGGACTTCACATCTTCAACAATGTCAAGACAACTAGACATAATTGTCTACTGTCAAACTTGTAATTAGCATTTTTCCTAATAATAATTTCCTCAGGGATTAATAAAGTATTTCTGATTCTTATTAACCATCTCTACTGTAAGCCTTGTAATAGACTCGCGACCTGTCTAGGGTGTACAGATGTGATAGGCTACAGCACTTCTGTGACCCTCAAGTGGACAAGTGGTTAGGATAATGAATGGATGCATGTCTACTGTATTTCCCTGACTTTAACCATTCCAGCCAGTTACTTCCCCAACATAGCTCTGCAAGCCACAAATTACCTCACATTGGAAGTAGTTGAACTAGAGCTAAGCTACCCTAGGAAGAGATCTGATTAATGTACATTTTAATATATAAAATTTACTTTTTAAAAAATGTCCAAACTGACATTGTAACTATGACACACAATTCTAACAAAATATAATACAATAAAGTCACATGCTGTTCAACTGAGTAATTACAAAAAGTACCTACTCATTCATAGGTCAAACATATGTCAGTGAAGATTCCCATTCACCTAAGGGAGGTTATCTGGAAGATGAGTCATGGTAACTGGACATAAAAAAGTCCAGTTTACATTGCCCAAGCTCCAGATATCATACATAAACCAAAAAATAAAATAAAATAATAAAATACACTACTATTCTTGAGATTTTCTGTAGGTTTTGCTCATCAATCAGACAGGTGCCTGCCAGAGTCCAGGTGGGGGTTCTGTACCAAGCAGGATTACTCAGTTAGTTTTTCACAAGGACAAATTTGTAATAAATGTTATGTTTTATTGGTAAACAAATCTGGATGTTGGATTACATTAAAAACTGTAAAAAAAAACAAACCAAAAAAACCCATTTCAATTAGAACATCTAACTTGCTCAGGCTTAACTAACTCGCACTATGGACAACCATGAAGAGATTAGAACACTGGTCTAAACCAGTGTTTGCTTGTCAAAGCAGAGTCTTGTGACACATGAGCAGTCTCTCAAAGTTTTAATTAAATGACCTAAAATTGTACTTTCAGTAGTTAACAATACAAAAAATGTCAAAAAGTGATTTAACTATGCAAATGTGAATATAGTTGAACTACAAGCACTGCTAATGTAAACTACTAGTTTTAATTACTTGCAGTTCACTACATGTAGGTTGCATATAAACAAATATGTTTTTATTAAATTTTAATATAAAATTTTTTTAAACACTTTAAATGGCCATGTGTATGATATTTTATGCATTTAAAACTACTAAAAGCATTCAACACTCATTGAATTCTATAGACATACTTTGTTTCAATACTAAGATTCAATTCCAAACCCTAACTACAACAAAATAGAAAAAAGAAATTATGAATTGTATTCAGTATTTTGGAATTTGCCAACTCTAATTATATGTAAACAGGGGCGGATCTACAGGGGGGCAAAGGGGGGCATATAGGGGATTTTTACATACTTCTGTAGCCCAGTCTAAAATTTCATTTGTAGACAGGAATAAATAAGTAAACAGTATGATTAAAATACTTATAAGTATCTTTTAAAAACAATATACAGAAATATATATTAAAATCAGTTAATTTATGTTCATTCAGTTCATATAAAAAGGTTAAAACTTTGATGATAAAAGAATTCTCGTGTGATAATATGGTGATATACAAGGAATTGTTTGCAGTGCATCTGCACACCTAAGGTTTATGTGACTACCCACAACAGGTTGAGCTGTCTGTATTGGCATGTGTGCATTTTGATTGGTTGTGTTCATCTATCGGCTGAATTGGAAAAGGTGAAGGGCGGGAAGCAACAGCGTGGTGAGAAGCAGAAGAGAGACTGCAGAGCTACGAGTGAGTTTGTAACACTTCTGGAAAGTAACTGGGTTATTAATGTTGGTGGATGCTGAGTTTGCCAGCATGTATAGACATATGTTGATCTTCAGAAGGTAAATATTCATGTTTATGTACTTTTATACTGTTTTGACCAGATTCAGTGTTAAAAGTAGGGATGTTCGATATTGGCTTTTCTACCGATATCTGATATACCGATATTGTAATAACTGAATAACTCTTAATTTCCGATACCAATATAAACTGATACCAATATATGCAGGGTCCCCCTTCATAAAAAAAAAGAAAAACTAAATAATTTTAGGTAACTAACATCACATATCTCCTATCATGCATACTTAAACTTTAAACATTATTGCAAGGTGTGCCAAACAAACAAATATATCTCAAAAACTATACCTCGGATTTGTCATATTTTGACATTTTGAGAGAGAAGAGTTTGATGTATAATATATGCATGCTATGTAAAAGTTGTGTCATTAAAAGAGCCAATACCGATAATTTCCGATATTACATTTTAACGCCGATATTGGCCGATTGGCCGTGAAGCGGCTTTAAAGTTAAAGCCCCTCGCACTCAAGCGTCGACTCAGGCCTGCAACGTTTTATTTATTTGTAAAGACTGATTTTGTTTATTTCTTGTGAGTTCTAAATGAGTGTGAGTGTGGCACCTTTGTGTGTAAGTGTTGTTTGCATTCTTTAGAAGGTTTGTTTGACAGGATTGTTGAAATACATTGTACACTAAAATTAGTAAATGGAGGCACCGCTAATTAATTACTAATTAGTTAATTCATAAACCCCTTAAGTATTTAGATTTTACAACAGGTGATAACAGTCAGCCATAAGTAAAAGAACCCAGGGCCCCGCCCATATTACTACAACACCCTTTTTACTGTATTTAATTAATAGCTACATGGTTCGGGTGCTACACTTCAGTGAGGAGGTCCAGCATTGCCACCTTGCCTAGACCTCTTGCCACTTTTTGCCCCGCCCCAATGTAAAATTTTCTAGATCCACCACTGTATGTAAATGTGAGCTTGCAGATATGAGACACTGCTGAAGATTCATGAAAACTAGAACATGTGATTCTGAAAGTAAAATGACTGGAAGTGCACATAAAAATGCTGCATACTTTCTGTAACAATTGCAAATCATTGCTTCCACCCTTGGGTGTAAATGTTTGCAGCGTGCTTGCCCAGGCCCGTGAGTGTTGATACATTAGGATGGAGACCAGGGAGGAAGGTTCCATTTGTGCCTCAGGTTCCCATAGTTGGACTGGCCAACTCTGGTTGCCTGGGTTACTGTATCCCTTGCGGATGGTCAGCTCGCCGTTGCTATGCTAATGAGAGTATATCAAAGCCACGAGCGGCAGCGGCTGTCTGTCAAGTGTAGGTGTCCACATTTGTGTGTGTGTGTGTGTGTGTCTTTTATTTACAGCCTTACACCACACGGTCACAGCGCTTTTAACATGGAATGTCACGCCAATTAAGAATTTGTGGAATTAAGCAGGCAATATCAAACTTAGCATTTTATTCATTAGGCATGGAGCCCCTCCTAATGGGATTTCTCTCTCTATCTCAATGCTGTGTCTCCTTCCTCACCTCTCATCTCACCTCCCCTACTGGCTCTTCTTCCTTTTACTTTCTCCTATTTCATTATTTACATCCCCTTCTCTCGCTTTCTCTCTTTCTGGCACAGTTTATCAGTTTAATCAGCCTGTGCGTAGGGGAGAAGAGGAGGAGGAGGAGAATGGGAGAGAGGAAGGGAGCATGAAGGAAGGGGGGTGGGGGGGCACACAGACACACACACACACACACACACACACACACGATCTGCATCATTCTCACAGCCTTCGCCGTAATGCATCTTTATTAGGCTCCCAACATCAGCCCAGGAGACTAGTCTCTGCTATCACTGTCAATTAGCAGGGGAGCCACTCGGGGGAAACGGCTTGCTTCTCTTTATTAATACCTCCAAACAACCACGCAGGAGTCAGGATGTATAGAAAGAGCCTCCGTCTTTATTAAAACACACTCAGAGCAGCAGTGCAAACCGTACAAGAGAATGTCATCAGGCAGTGTAAGGTGCAGTTGCAGAGATTTAAGTTTTCATTTACTGAGAGAATTTTTTAACACAGGGACAGATATTACATTATCATTTCATCATGGCTTTCTGGCAATATGGCTTGTTTCAATCAGTGGATACAGACATTATTTATTCATAGAAGCATTTTTTAAAAAGGCACACAAGATACAGCATAGGCAATCTCCACAGAGTTGACACAATCAAATATATATGAATATAATATTAGTGTGAAATGGGGGTGGGGGCAGCCAGAGGATAAATTAAACTTTATTCATATGGAGAACAAGGAGAGGAAATGGAAAAGAAAAGGACTGGAGCAGAGGACATTTACTGCGCCTCATTTATTCCTCCACTTGCTCCACGTTTATTTCTTTCACCGAGATTTCGATTCGATTTGTCCGAAGCCAGTTCTGCGTGAGCGTCAGTTTCTGTTAGCCTGAGTGAATCTCTGGTGTTGGTGTTGAGCCTGTGTGTGTGTGTGTGGGCTGGCAGTATATCCTTGCTTTAAGGCAAGTGTCTCTTTAATGAGGCTTTGCTGCAAAAGGAGCTCCCTAGGACTCTTGACGTGCTCTGCATTTCAAACACGCACTTTCCTGCACCATGCAGACCACTAGCACATCCTCTCTTCCATCACACACACACACACACACACACACACACACACACACACACACACACACACACACACATATACACTGTGTGCACTGCTGTGCCAAAACATTGATTGGTGGGTTTCCTGAACGGAGTGAGAGCTTGTCAATGAGAGACAAGCTTTCTTGAGCAGTATATCTGTCTTTCCCCCGCTCTTTCTCACTATCACTCACACACTTTCTCTCTCTCGCTCCCTCGCTCTCTCTCTCTCCGTCTCCCACAGCGATACTCTTTGACCTCATGTTTATGTATCTCACCATGTTGAGCTGTTTGTCAATGCCAAAGGTCCCTCCTCATTCTCACATTTCTCTCTTTCCATCACTGCCTCACTTGTTTCCCACTGCAAAAAGCAGAGAGATATGAATAATATAAAAAAAAAAAAAAAGGAGATTGCACAGTCAAACGCCAAAGGAACAGGCTGTTGAGTGTGTTGCTGGGTGGCAGTGAGTGCAGAGGCCTAACAGGGGTGAAATAATTTGCAAGTGGCTACAAACAACAAATCCAAATCCTGTCAAAGTTAAAATCAAAACACTCAGAGCGAAGCACCATTAGTGGCTGGATTGTGGAAATCGCAGAGCGGCTTGCAGTGCGCTCAGTGGCTTTAGCCACGTTCGATCGAAGGCACTAGCTTTCTGTTGGTTTCGACAATATCGGTAGCTTGGTAAGTGTTATGAACAGGCTCAAATGACACAAAATGAATTTGCTGTTAAACGGCAGAGAAACCAGAGCCAGAGCTCCCAGCGCACAGACCCAACCAGTTAGTTTTCTCCTGTTTGGAGCTCTGATGAAATAACAGTTCCAGACGTGACTCAAGATGCAACTAGGGCAAGTGGTATGTATGTGTGTGTGTGTGTGTTTGTGTATTTTTGTGTGATGCTTCATTGTTTTTCAAGGAGAATGAAGTGTACAAGAGCAGATCAGCTCATTAGTGGCCCTGCTGAATTGCTCTTAATGAATGCTATCAGCGTCTAATGAAAAGTATTGTTATTGAGCACAACTAAATCAAAAGGTGTTTAAAGAGTGCGCTTGCGGCACACACGCACGTACACTTCATCAATGAGCGCTTGGCGAAAAGGTCTCCGATGGCAACTCAGCACCATGGTTACAGAGGCTAATACCCCCCCCCAAGAAATCAAACTCCCATTTAGATCACAGCTCAATATTTTCTCCGATATGGACCAGCTTCAGTGCAGAACTATGTGAGTGTGTGTAGATAAAAACCAGTGTGAGAGAGAACAGGAGGTGAAGCGGGGTGAAGAGAAAAGAATGAGGGGAAAAAAAGGGAGGAGGGAGAAATTGACTTATCTCCCATTGATGGTGGTGATTTGGCAACAAATGTGTGAGACAACCTGAGTTGTTTTACAGCCCTGTTGGCTAATTAGGAAAAGTTTTCCTCTGCTGACTTGAAACACACACTTCAATATGCACCCATCATTCGTTCTTACCCCTATAATGCAAAATAGTGGTGTGGGTGAGTTCAGATAGCCTGAAGCAGTTGTAGAAGTTGTTAAGAGGTATGGGTTTGGGTAAAGGTGATGAGAAAAATGTAGTGTCCATCTCACTGTGCATCTCCTTTAACCTTCAGCTCACTAAAACTGAACACCCCAAGAGATTTTCTGCATTCAAATTGTACATAAATTGGATATTTTATTTGGCAGAGCTGCTGCTGACTCTGCAGCTGTTCTTTTTTTTAAATGTTCTCATTACTTCTATTAAATTATGACACTTTAAGCAAAATTGCTCCCAAATTCAAATTATGGCAGTGAACCAGGTTACATTCCAGTGGTGTCCTAGTAAATGTTCCTGGTGAGTATTTACAGAAATGTGCTGTTAAGTGGTGCTCTAAATAATAAAAAAATTTCTACCCGCAGTGTTAATCGGAAATTTTCCATGAATTGGTGCCTACTGTCACCTCTAGGCTACTCAGATGGTGGAATACCTCACTAATTTGTTCAGAGGAGTAAATACTGTAGATACAGCAAAACCACTGCAACCCTTTTGCTAATTATTCATAGTTTTTTTCCAGTCACTGTTGAAGGCCAGGGAGACATGAGGGATTTAAATCAAAAGAGTTCATCTTTTGGTGCTTCAATGCTGTATTCATGCTTGCATAACATATTAAATAGACCTTGAGGGTTTTACAAACACATCTATTCAAACCACCAAACTTAAAATTATAAGCACAAAAAGTGCTAGACATTGATGTCTCTAGGAGCTGGGTTTGCGTTAAAAGGTGCATCATGGCTGTAGAATTTTAAGACACTGAGGTCATGAGTCCAGGTCCCCCCATTTTATAAAACATAATATCACCTTTTTAAGAAAAAAATGTAACTGAAAAAACTGGACATGCATGGTTTCCACTGGCTGTTTCTGCACACAGTCAGGAATAAAGATCTTGTGGGGAAATTATGCTCTTTATTTATTAATTGGTAATTCAAAATTGAGTACATTTATTCATCTTACTGTAAACCTAGGTTCAAACCTGGTTGCTCTTCAACACATTAAATAGTTTTTTCTTGTATCCAATGTCTTTTAATTTATAAAAAGCAGGAACCCATTTTCTTATCAACCAGTGTAAAAAGGTTGATATGTTTTAGTTGATGCCTAAATTAATTTCTGTCTGATTGGCAGTAAATATTTCCTATGAAGTTGTGAAACATTAAAACCTAAAAAGCACAGACTTTTGTCCAGGTGATGATGGTGGAACTTCTTCAACACCTAATCCAGGCCAAGAGTGGGACCTTTACTCATGCCATCATAGAATTTTTTCTGTAGTGAGGTCCTAAATTTCCATCAGTTTTGTGTTGCTGCCATTTGGAGCTGTCAAGAAGTTAAACTGCCAGGTGCAGCTTTAACAGCGATTCATAAATACATTTTACTCAACTTAATTTCATCACTCCTCAGGCATCGACCTCAACTCTCGAGGGTGTCGGAATTGCTTTTCCATCACAAACAGAGTATTTGAGGTTGGCAGGAGAACGCGAACAAGGATAGGATTGGTTGGGGGTTGGGGGTGTGGGGGTGAGGGCTGCTAATGAACATGGCACAGACCCGAGTTTGGCACAGCAGGCTGCAATCTAATCAGCCCTAAACCTTATTTTCATCTAGACGTGGGGGTGAATTAGATATCTAATGGTGGCAGTTTTATCTTCCAATCACACAACTCAGGTCTGCACCGTGGACACCTTGTTAGGCGTGTAGATGTCCAATCAGTCAGCGTAGGTGGCATGAGGCAGTGCATGTGTGTGATTGAATGTCTATGGGTGCTTTTAGCTGGTTAGCACTCTCCAATCAGCAATGTTTGTGTGTCTGTGAGTGGCTCGTATTGACATTTGATGTCTGTGGACTGGCACAAATTGGCAATCAGGTGAGGTTGGCATGGACGAGGGCCTCTCCTCACGGGGGATCCTGACTCCAATTGCCCCCTTCGCTCCTCTCTTATCATCTCATCCGTCTCTTTGTCTCTCACCGAAGTCATTTTAACTTGACCCTGACAGGTGCTCCTGACAAAAGCCATTACAGTCTCCATTACACTATATATCTCTCTGCTTGTCCTCCGCTCATTTTTATCTCCTCCCTTGGAATCTCTTCTACCTATTCACTCCTCTGATGCTGGGAGACTTGGGGTGGGGGGTGGGGGGGTGGTGGGGTATGTGTGTGTGTGTACTCTAAGCAGTCTGCATTGGTGTCTCCCTCCTGACTCTATCTCCAGTCTATCAGTGCTCTGCATCTCAGTCCTCATAATTAGCCTTGGTGGGACCATTGCATTCCTCTTCATTAGGAAAACAGAACAGATGTGGGTGAGACAAGGAGAAGCAATGAAGAGACAACAGGCTGATGCCCGAGAAAAGATTCTGAATGGAAAAATAAATAGTTATCTGTGTTGAAGGCTCCACTCCCTGAAGCAAGGCAGTAACACTGTTATGGATCTTATTTCCTTTATGATTACATTGATTCAAATGTGAACATTGTAAGTCTGCACTCAAGGTAAGGTGAGATGACATTGGGCAGTTACTGTTTGATTAGGCACATCGTTATTTGCTACTGCCACTGTTTGGGAAAAATAGGGTAGATCACACAAAACAGGTTTGAGGTCTGAGGATGAATCTTAACCACTAATACTTTTTTATTACCCTACCTTAATTCAGACTGGTATACCATGCCATGGACACATTATGAAAAAGCAGGCACCCTATCCAACTTATACAGAACCCCCAGAGTAAACTACAGGCCTACACAAAACAGCTAGAAGTGAGGCTGTCTCTTTTTGGTCATTTCTCCACAGTTTATGGTAATTTGTGAGGTTTGTGGACACCAGAAGGGTCCACTGTCAACACTTAGAGATTCACAGTGAGTAGCATTCGGTGTATAAAATCACTTTCTCCTATGTGAGATTTGGATGGTCAGGTTTGGGCGGTTTCATCTCCTGAATGCATCATGTATAATATTAGGAGGTTGAAATGCTTATGTAATCCAGAGGGCAGTCAACACAAAACTCTGTGGTTTAAAAGGATAGTCAGACCTTTTGGGAAATAATCTTATTCGCTTTCTTGCCAAGATTTGCTTCCACCCTTTATGCTAAGCTAATCGATTTCTGCTTGCCTATAGATCCATACTAAACACACAAAGCATCGAGCGTGTTATCGTTCTTCTCATACATATTTCAAAAGAGAAGCGCATCAGTATGTAGTTCTAAAAATGGCAAACTATTCCTTTAAACTGTTACTTCTGAACTGATCCTTAGACAGAAGTAGCAGAAAGGCTGATTGTTCCCTACTGGGATCATAGTATAAATGTATGTATGCACTCATTATACAGTGAAGAGCCTTGGATATAATGGTATATATTCATATTATAATATCTAACCAGGCTGTGTTCATTCTCCTTCCATCGCATTATGCATTCACTCCCTTTTCTGCTCTGCTACACCTCCTTTGTCTTTCCAGCGGTTCACCATCTTTTCTCACCAATTTCTCCCCTACTTCCAGCGTCCTTGTTTCCATCACCCTCCCCCCTCTGTGTCCTGCAGGTGTGTGTGTGTGTGTGTGTGTATGTGTGTTTGTGCGTGTGTGAAGCAAGGAGAGGGAGAGGGTGAGAGAGGGTGCAGGGCGAGGAGGTGTTGAAGGAGATGAGCGAGAGGTACGTGGAGCAGCAAGTGATGAATCTCCCTCGCCGTCTGTAACATTCTCCGCTTCGTTGGCTCTCCCCTCGTTTCTGACCCAAATCTAATGCGACAGGACTCGTTTTCTCTGTCCCCACCCACACACACACACACATATAAACACACACACACCTCCTCCCACCTCTCTCGTCTCCTCCCTGCTATCGCAAGAATCGTGCACCACCCCTCTATTTTTAGCTGTTTGTCCTTGAGTTACAATCCCTGAAAATTGCCATGATCCATAAAGGACTGGGTTGTGGTGCATGAGGGAAAACACACAACCCTGCTAACAGCATTTCCCCCCAGCCCCCTCCACACACCTTACCACCTCTGTGTGTGTGTGTGTGTGTGTGTGTGTGTGTGTGAGCAACAAATTGTTACCAATATCAAGTCTTTCACCATTACTGGAGCGAATATTCCTCTCATTAAAGAGGTGAAATGGAGGGAGTGTTAAATGAGTGTAACGCCAACAGATCAGACTGTGCTTTTCTCTGCCCCCACACTACACACACACACACACACTCACGCACACACACACTCATCCCCAGCTCAGAAACTTATCCGCTGTAGCCAATTAGCATGACTGCTCTGTCTAGCATTAGCCCCCCTCTTCTGCATCTAGCTCTTGCTCTCATTACCATCTTCTCTTCTGCTATCTTCCTCCGTCCCCTCCTCTCATTCTCTCTCTTTCTCATTAGGGCTGCGTCGTAACACAGTGAACCATAATACGTGTTCTACACTGTGAAATGGCTTTAGCTTTGTCTCATTTCGCCGCTTGTGGCACGAGAATGAGTAAACAGACAATCTATTCCACGCAGGCACAGACACACACCAACAGACACAATTAGGGTCGTCCATTAATCTGTCGTAAAGCAGCTTTTTGCCCGCCTGAAGAAATCCCTGATATTCATTGAGAGAAAGAGAGTGGGGGCGAATCTATGGGAGCTGCCAAGCGAGGCCATGTACTATCCACTGATGATGAACAGATGAACCCAAACATGAAGACAGTTTGGGGAGAGGTGGAAAAGGGTGGAGGAGAGGAAGTAGAAGGGAAAGCATGAACGAGGTGGACGCCAAAAGGTAGACCGCTAGGAGAGAGAGGATGAATGGGCAGTGTGTGTGTGTGTGTGTGTGTGCGTCAAGGCATATTCTAAACCCTAAATGTAAATATGCGTAAGGGGATTTTCACAGAATGCCAGGCGACGCTTTCAGGGCTTTGTTTCCGTGACACCATGACGTCGGCTTTGTTTCCCTGACAGCAGACGTGTGTGTGTGTGTGTGTGTGTCATTGCCTGTGTTTGTGTGTGTGACATCCAGGCATCTGTTTCCTGCTGGAAAAGGTTAATTACATCTCCACTGCCTGACTGGACGTGCCATGCATAATCACACCCGCTAATGAGACCTGTATCTATATGCATGTGTGTGTCTTTGTGTCTGAAAGTGAATTCTGAAAAGATGATTGTATAGCAGCTAAATAGATATTTTAACTTAGGCTTTCAGGTTTGAAAGTCTATTGTTGCAGCCAAGGAGAAACACTTGCACATACACCCACGCGCTTCTAGAGTCATGCACTCAAACAGGTGACAGCTGCAGAAGCACACTGCAGTGGCATTTAGGGACAGACACTCACTCCCACCAGGGGACATTAATTGATGGGCCTGCATTGGTGTGTGTGCGTGTGTTTGTAATTACTTGTCTGCCTATTAATGAGACAGAGATGCTACGGCATCAGAGGACGGACTTATCAGAAACCCTGTTGCTCATTCTGACCCTTGACTCCCATCTTCACACTCCAGCTAAGCTGCTGATTGGACAGCTGCTCAGCTTTAGATCGGGCCCAGCTCAGCGTGAAGAAGCGAGATGGGCTGTGGCCCTCCATGGGTGACTTTGGAAATTACTGTACACTTTCTCACTTGGCTGAAGTTTTCACTAAGTTGATCTGACATAAGCATGCACTGTAGGTGAGGAGGTGCAGAGCTCCACCAAGCTCTTACTCCGAGTCAGCCTCCGTGGAGGAGCTGCGATTAGAGAGAAGGTAGAGATGGGGCATTGCTGAGAGGTGTGACAGCGAAAGAATAATGGATTTCTAGAGCCCGTCACCTCGTCACACCTTATAGAGTACACCAACTATGGCAAGAAATGAACAGATAAGAAATGGTTTTTGAAATCACATCAGCAGAAGCAAAGTTTTAAGTCAGTCGCCAAAGGGAGAATGAAAGTGCTGCAGAAATGGTTAATGAGGGTTAGCTCACAGGCTTTTATTTTTCATCAATTCTCACTCATCTTGAGGAATATAGCTCAAGGCAGCTTTTTAGTTGTTGAGTTTAGGGAGTTTAAGAAGTAGTAAATGCTGTAGAACCTGAAATCCTATTATATTATTACTTAAAATTTCACCAAGACCTAAATAAAGTGATTCAGAATTTTGAATAAAAGCCTGTGCATGCTGATACCCCTTTAAAGAATCTCCATACAAACAGTCAGTACTAAGCAGCAGTAACCCAGGCTGTGCATTCCAGTCCGTTAAAGGATAAATCCCAGGTGAAGGTGAGCACGTCCGATAGTGATGCCATCACACTTCTGTTTCCTGATCCCTCCATTCTTCTACCTCCTCATTTTCTTCCTCCACTTGCTCCTTTTTCTTCTTCTTCCGTCTCTGGCAGAAGCCGTTCAGGCCGCAGAAGCAGGCGCAGGTGAAGGGCATGGTCTATCTGACGCACCGCATCCACGTTAACCTGCAGAGGAAGAGAGAAAGACAGACAGGGAGAGAGACAGGGGGAGGGGGAGACGACGAGGGAGATGTTAAAATAATTCTCCTTCATCTGGCAATCTGCCAAGACATCGCACCGTTCGTGAGGAGATCTTTGCCAAGAAGTCTTTTGAACAGACATGGATATGTGGAATCAAAGAAGAAGAAAGGGGTTTTCACTCTTTCATGCATATGTGATGCTGTGAATGTGCTGATTAGAACTTTTTACAGAACTTAGTTGGCTTAATTTGATTCACTTACAGTTTGCCTAAAGGACCTGCCCAAAGTAAAAGAAAAACACACGAGCAACTAGTCATATCAAGTTGTTCAGTGCAGTGGATGCTTTTCAGTATTTAGCACTGATCCTATACCTGTAGTGGCCAGTTTGAAATATTTACTGGGGAACAGTTCCTCTGGGCATGCTAGCAATCATAGTTTAATAAAGCATGAAACAGTTTCAAGGTAATGTTTTCCATTTTGACAGTGGTTTTTTTTCTGTTTTTCTCTCTGGGATCAATAAGGATCAATAACCAATCATCCAACTCAACTTATCCACATGCTCCAAATACAACGATATATATCAGCTGTCATAGCAGTTGACAGGAAGCTGGTCATGGGTATGAATCAGAGGTCAACCAATATCAGACGCTGTGTAGCAGTGTCCCATTCCTTCCTTTTTGTTTAACATTTAATGCCAGTGTTCAGTGTTGAGGAAGAAGCACTGCAAGGAAGTAGCAAGGCAGGAGGTACAGGTAGAATGGTGAACTTGAGACAAACATTACCCAAGTTTTCATTTATTATCATCATTGTTACCATTTCGCGTACCATAGTTTATATGAACTACATGCTTACAGCCAGGAAACTGGTGTAATACAGTAAATACATATGGCTTACCATTGATGTGATGTGTGTGTCTATGTGGTTGTCTTTCACATTTAAGTTCGCTCTCACCAAGCAACTTAATGCAGAGAAAGTTCCTGAAGTTCAGTCAGTAGGTCAGTGCACACACACGCACTGCGGTAAGACCGGCATGGAGGTCTATTGAGCGAAGTCACTCAACAAGGAGAAAAATGCTTTTACCATGCTTCTTCTCGCCTTTTTCTGTATTTCTTTACCTCCTTACTGGAGTTACTCTCTCTCTCTCTCTTCCACTGTCTCCCTTTCTCTCTACCTCCCATACACACACACAACCAGAAGTAGTCTTAAGGCTCACTAAACTCCCAACGTTAACATTTTTTGCTAGCGTGCTACCAGCCAATCACAAACGAGCGCTGAGATTAGGAGACGCGAGGTGAAACTGAGAGCTTCATTAAATACCAGCCTGAGTCAGCAGCACCAGCAGGCCTGGCTGGGGAGTGTAGACTCTGATTGTATGTCTATGCTTGTGTGTATGTGTGTGTGTGTGTGTGTGTGTAATGCAAGTGGGAGAGAGTGGGTGACAAAAACGCAGGCACAGACCAAACATAAAGTCTGCATTCACATGTGTGTGTGCGTGCGTGTGTGTGTGTGTGTGTGCTTCAACCTGTCTCATATGGGGGCAATTAGCTGATCTAGAATGTAGGCTGCCTGCAAGCAGAGGCAAAAATGCCTCAGGCCATGCTGTATATAGGGGTATGAGTGTGTGTCTGTATGTGTGTGTGCGCGCATATATGCTATTAAACCTTCCTGCGCTCTTGGTTTATCCCTCCTCTGTCTCTCTATATATCCTTCTAATCCTCGTCTGCAGATCTCCCACTCTGTACCCAATGGCTTTAGACCCTATGTGACATGCCAGAGAAAATCACATAGGAATAGAAAGCCATAAAACACAGCAGCGAGCCAGTCATGCCGATGGCAGGAGTAAACTTTTTCCCCCACACAATGATTCGTGTGTTTGTGTGTGTGTCTGCAAGTGTGTGTAGCCCTCTTGCTTCATGCCTTTAACACCCTCAACTTGCCTGACAGCTTACAAGGCCCTGCAGTGGATTTACAACAGTGCTGAGACACCTCTCTCCACTGTGTATCCTTCTTGTCTCCCGTGTATCCTCCAATCCCTCCCCTCCCATCTTTCTTCTTTTTCTTCTCTTCTTCCCCACTGGCCCCACGCTCACTGGCTCCTCCATCCCCAACCACGCTGCCAGCCATTGGAGTCAGTGTCTTGTTTTGGTGGTGTGTAATTACTAGGGGTTCTGTCACAGGCGAGCGCAGAGATGAGACAGATGAAAACACAGCCTGCAGACCATCTGAATTATTAACTGGCTGAAAACGGATGAGTCAACGTTAACAGAGTGAGGGAGGCAAAGCGGCCCACGTGTATCCACAAATACACACATAAATGAACTGCCGCACAGGCCCGAGTTCAGTGTGGCACCATGCATGAACCAACCACAGCGGGATCCAAAATCCAAAAGTTTTGCTTGTAAATTATTCATTTCAAAGCAGTGATATGTCCAAGTATCCCGATCTCTAAATGGCTTGATGGTTCATTCTGCTATAACAAGCTGTAACTGTGGTGAATTGTTATTTTTTGGAACTTTCAGCAACATATGAAGAAAGGGAATCTGATTCCTCACGTCTCCAGACGTTATGTCAAGCTAAGCTGTCTCCTGGCTGTAACGACAATGGTAGGTCCTATTTTGCTTTTCATTTTTCTGACAGCAAGGATGCAAATAAGCCCCAAAAGCTTAAGATCAAAAGCGAAAGCCACATTTAAGCCATCGAGGTCAGTAGTGCCCAAACACACGCACACATTATGTGAACATTTCATGTTATTTCGTGAACTTTGAAGTTTGAAGGGGTATGCCTTGCATGCAACAAGCATGGGAATAGGAAAGTCAGAGTGCTGGAAAGACATAAGGAAGATAAGAATAAATGAGAAATAAAGGAGCTTGAGCTTGAGAGTAAAGTGAGAGGGGTACTCGAAGAGAGGGAAAGAGAGAGGGAGAGAGAGAGGGAGAGAGAGAGGGAGAGAGTTTGAAGCAGGTGGGATTAATGTCAAAGTCATCCATCCTTGTTTTAATCCCATCTTTTTTTCGGCCTCATCCCTGTGAAAACCCGTTCTGCTTCCTTCCTTACATGTGCTTTGTGTATGTTTATGTGTCTGTGTGTGTGTAAGCTGATTTGAGTCTTATCGAGATCCCCTGTGGAAACAGACAATGTGGTTTATTTGTTATCTTTTAGTGTGGACGATGAGATAAGGAAATCAGTGTTTGCAAGAGTGTGCGAGCATGCACATAAATTTGTGTGTGTACTCAAACTTGAACATGTGTGTGTGTAGAGGAGCAAAAGATAAGCTGGGTATTGTGCCTTTGAGTTTGAGTGACAGAGTCCTAATGCTGATCCCAATGGTCAACAGCCCCAAAGTTCCACAGAAAGCTTATTAAACCTTTATCCATTATTTATGCTGTGCCTGCCTTCGGACATCCACACACACACACACACACACACACACACACACACACACACACACACACACACACACACACACACACACAACACACAAACACTGTATGTGAGTGTGATTCATGCTGACATGTTCCTGACTTCTTCTCATGGAATGTAACTAGCCACTGAGAAACCTCCCGTCTAGAACATTTCCCATCAAGCAGGCAACAGCACACTCTAACTGGTGTTTAAAACAGAATTTTTACTCTGCAGTGTACCTCGAATATCCTGAATCCCAAAGCGCTTGCTTTAATGTACAGCTTTTTCAGGCCATTAAATGCAGGGGGGGGGTGCAGATGCAGATTACAGCTTGCAGAATTCACAGATTCGCAGCAGATCATAGATCATAAAAATGAAACGATGAAATGAAATTCCTGCAGATTCTCATTTTACTTACATCTTGTCAGGTATTTGCCGAATCAGCTGCAATCCTCCACTTTTCCAAGTTCTCTTCACTCAGTCGCTGTATGGTCATGTACAAACCGTTTCACTGCAGCTTATCAGATCAAGTCAAACACAAAGATCTTGTCCTGCTCTTTTTCCTGTCCATGTTGTTCTTTTCTTGCTTTAAGCTCCAGATCTGCTCTTTCTTTACCATCACTCTGACAATAAAAACAACATCTGCACTTGTTTCTAACACCTGTTGCATTCTTGTCTCTCCTCCATTTTACCTTCCCATTCCTACTCGTTCTGTCTTTTGTCCTTCGCTCCCTTGGTCAACACAAAATACCCTCTGTCCGGCTTCCAGGTATAAGCTCCCACCCATCATCAACCCCTCCTCCAGCCAGGATAAACGAGAGGGCTGAAAAAACAGGGAAACCGTTTCTGTTGTTCGAGTACAAAGACGACGAGTGGAGGGTGGGATGGATGTATATGTATAGAATACCAGGGAAAACTGATAAGGTGGTAAATAAGGTGAAACAGGGACATTGGAGATTGAATGACATCCTGTCAGGTTTAAGTATGGTTTCTATGTGCGTATGTGTGTGCAAGTTCAGGTATACTATGGTGCGTTGGAGCCTCAGTCTGTCCTCTTGGCTAACTGTCTCCCAGGCCTAGCGAACAAAGGGCCTATTGACTACACAACACAGGAGCTTTCTCTCTTCTCCACAGGCCAGTGCTTTGTGCTTGCCCTCCTTCCCCCGCTCC
>JAUBNQ010000023.1:367921-383059 GCA_032353495.1 Ctenopoma kingsleyae
ATGTGCATGGTATGTAAAAGTTGTGTCATTAAAAGAGTAAAAACCGATACCGATAATTTCCAATATTACATTTTAATTCCGATATCGGCCGATAATATCGGCAGGCCAATAATATCGGACATCCCTAATATATATATATAAACACACACACACACACATATATATTGCAGGTGTGTGTGTGTCACAGGACAGCCATTCTGTAGTATATTTACCAGCTTTTTGTCATTAAGGGAGATGTATTTTAATTGATGGGATGATGGTTATGTAGTTTTTTATTCCAATGTTCTTATTTGGTGTGATTTTTATTGTATGTTGTAATGCTTTTATTTTGAGAACTGTGTCAGCATGTTGACCTGGCTAACTTCATTTCTTGTGACACACCTGTGACTGATTGCATGAACTTTTGAGAAGTAGCGGGGTTATAGTGAAGCGCACGGCCATGGACAGGTGGGTGACCAGGTGCTGATGTGCCCCAGTTAGTGGTGGGTGGAGCAATCCAAAGTATGGATAGTATTGATACCAAGTTGGTATCGCTATCGAATCGATACTAGCATGATGGTATCTATTCTTTGTCTTTTCTGCTTTCAGTGCGACTGTTCCATAAGAAAGTATATCTTCCGGTACAAATACCGCTCCTTTCACAACAACGTGACTCAGCAGAGCTGAGCAGACACATGCAGGCTGTAGTGAATGATGGCACAGAGGAAGAGGAGCGTCGTGTCATCTACCATATTTTACGGTGATAGACGGGGGATTTTGGTGTGGGACAGCGCATCAACATCGCTTCGTATTTATGAATGACGCGCTACTATTTCAGTACAACATAACAATTAGGTCCTGTTGAAAAACGTGATCAGGATTACAGTTTAGTTGTGTGCAAACGTAATCTGTAGGAGACAGGGTTGGAAAAAGCATGAACAAGAGAACAGCAGCTACAAAATAAACGGGAGGAGGGAAATCCCTCAGCGAGACCCCGTTTTACAGCGACAGAGAACCTCTTCCAGAAAATGCACCCCGTCCTATCTCCCACTATGAAAGTGTCACAACCATGAAACTTACACCACTAACCAGCATCAGTCCTACAACTTCACTGTCAAAACTATTCAATTCTGGGACAAACAGAAACGGTATTTTATGGGGGCGCATTTTGTGGCAGCCAGGCTGTCATTAAATGCACTCTTCTACAGAAATAATTCTTTTGTAGCAGCCATTGTGATTGTCTCTAGGTTCAAGAGAAATATCTAGATTCACTTAATGTAACACTGGTGTTTTTCTATGTTTTGTGTGTTTTGTTTGTTTTTAAAGCAACTTAATGTGATGGGGGCTTTATTTGTTGTCTTATTGCCTCTTGGTTCAAGAGAGGTATCATGGATCTGGATGTTAATTTAACACTGGTGGTTTTGTTTGTTCATATTTTGTGTGTTTGGTTGTGTTTTTACAGCAATTTTTACATTTTTAAAGCGATTTAAACATTTTTACTTTACTTTTATGCGACGGGGGTGCATTTTCTGGTGTTGTGCCAGAAAAAGCACCCCTGCACCCTCTTTGCGTGAACGAACGTAGTGTCACTCCACTCCAGACCTGAGTTCGACACCGAAGTCCCCCGTGAGGTTTAGGCAAAAGAGTACTAAGGTTAGGGTTAGGAAAAAGATTGTGTTTGGGTTTAGCTTTTAATGTGTGTGAAGTGGCGTTTTTATCCATGAAGCAGCCCCGATTTCTGTAGAAAGTGCGTTTACGCGAAGGGGGTGCAGGGGTGATTTTTCTGGCACAACACCGGCAGGCTCCCCTTATAAGGTAATAGTATCGTATCGGATCAGTATCGGCGATACTGGCCCTGTATTTGCTTGGTATCGGAGCGATACCGCACACCACTAACCCCGGTGAAACAGAGAGGCCAGATGTGCTGACGCCGGACAGAGGGGTCAGACGGAGCGGACAGACGAGATCTATTATTGATCGCCCCTGAATACCTACTTAGCTTACTAGTGTTAGCTTACTAACATTAGCTTGCTAACAGTTGCTAATGTAAACAGTTATATTTGCAAATTGTGCTCATCACTGCCCCTAAACTCAATATGTATTAAGTGTCCAACTCAGTCCCAACCAGCCTCGTTTCATGATTGTTTCTTTGTTACTTTTTGTATTATACTTATTATTACGGTTTTCCTGACTGATCCCTTTTATGCCTTGGTTTTTGTATATCCTAAAATTTCAATAAAGATTTTTTAAAAAGTTTTGATCGTTGGTACTACGTGGTCTGTGTAGCCACTGGGCTACATTAACTCATCACTGCCCCTAGAGTCCTGGAGCACTTCCATTGTGGGAATTCTATTTGCAGTTGCTTTTACATTTGAAGTTGCGTCGACATTTGCAGTCGCTTCTACATTTGTACGTGCTTTGTCTCTAGGGGCCACTGTAGTTGTTTTCACCAAAAGGCAGATATCGTCACTGTCAGAAGTTCAACTGAGAATTATAACTTAAAACACTATCATCCTGTAAAAAAAATGAGACCATACATCATTGATAACATTCAGCAGGTTATTATAACAAACAACAATGTGATGTTGTTTGAAGAAAGTTCATGTTGAAGGAGGCTGAAGTTTAATTTCAGTGAGAAACATTTAACGTTTCCACAATGTTTACTGCATGTCGCAAACTGTGGCCATACCGACAAAGATCCTGCAATGTTAAAGATGTACTTATTTTCCAGCAGACCACAATCATAACCATTCAACCAAACCACTGTGAACCAAACCCATCATCATAATGGGTGTTTCTAATTGTTTCCGTTACAAGTATCTCAGCCACCACTGGGGTGCTATTTCAAGAGGCGCCTGCTGCCATAGGGGCGCTATTTCACCAAAAGAGGAAAGGGACAATAGAGTCGTTTAGTTTGGAGGACATGTTGACAAACTATTTGCTTGCTCATAATTATGGTCTAAACAATGCAACCCAGAACAGAACAGTGTTAAAAATTTAGGTAACAAAGTTAAAATAAACCAATGTTAAAAAAAATGCCATCCCTGGTGTTCAAAATGCACTTTGTATGCAGGCACCTGGAAATTCCTACCTTGAAGGATTTCTTGGCAAGTCACACTACTTCCATCTTTGTTTATGAAAGAGAAGTCGTTATTCAAGAGGGTAATTGTCAGAAAAATAAAAACAAAGGTTATTGTTCTGAGTTCCGCAGAGGACAAGCTCTTCAAGATTATTAAGATCTTCAAAGAGATGTGTAAAATACTTGAACAAAATCAATCAAGTGCAATTATTTCAGATTTCAACTTGACTTTACACAACAGCTCGCATCCACAAGTTCACCCACTTAGTAAACCACTTTGACTGTTGTGGACCATTTTATTTATATTTTTTATATAATTTGATTACAGCAATTGCCTTACATGTTATGCCTTACTCATCCCTCTATCTTTCCCTTCCACCTCCTCCTCCTCCTCTCCTTGCTGACTGCAGAGAGAGGAGGGTTTGCATGTATTATGTCTTCTTTTGTTCTTTGCTGTCGGCTCATTGTCAAAAAAAGAGGAGAGAGTAGAAAGGAAGAGGGCGTTTAGTGAGGGAGACAGGAGGGGGGAGAGAGAGGTAAAGTACGTGTGGGTCTTAACATGACGTCCGTCCTGACTGTAGGTAGATATTGGAGGCTTCACCCACTTCTACAACCCCCACCCTCACAGCCCCACGTCATTTTCTTTGTGTGTCCTTATCTTCCATTTTCTCACTCCAACCAGGTGCTGCTTATCCAACCTTCAGCACATCTTATCCTGCCCCCACCCCTCCACCTTCATCCTGCTTTATCTCTCACACCGTCACCACAAACTAACACTTTGACATATGAATACACACACGCACGCACACATGCACTCATTCAACCTGCTTCCCTGTCTTCCTCTCTTACCACCTTCCATATCTCCATCTTTCACACTGCCTCCAGGACCACTGGAGGGCCATGAATTATCCAGTCTATGCTCTGGAGTAAGCCCTGTCACACAGGCAGACAGACAGGTAGGAAGATAGACGAGCATCTGGGATCTCATCAGATCCAGATCTGTATCTTAACTCCAGTCTTAGAGGCTTAATCCGGTGCTGCTTCCCCCCCGCTGAAGCCAGCTACTGTAGCAAACCAAGAGCCGGAACAGACAAATCCACAAAGCAAAAACTCTCAAAGTCAAGATGTTTGAAGTAAATGAGCCTCGTTAATATCGGTTGTGTTTATTTTAATTGTATTTTGTAGGTGGTGCCACGCAAATTGGCCATGAACTCCTCATTTTTGTGAGCTTCATTGTTTCAGAATCTCTGTAACTGAGACGCCCTTTTGTCCTCACGCCTTCTATATCCAAAATCAGGGTAAATGTGGTTTTTCACACTGTTGCACCATGTTCACCCCATATAATTCTACTTCCACTAAATTTGCAACTGATCTTTGAACTTTTTTTTTTCCCTTTGGAGTGCATGTGTTGTAGCTGCTGGCTGTAATGGGAGGGTGGGGAGGGAGGGTGGCGAGGCTGCCTGAGCCGAGCTCTCCGTCCTGATTTAGAATTAGATCTATTTCTGTTCACCCTCCAACCCCGCCGGGAAATATTTAAATCTGCCATGGAATGTGCGTGTGCGTGTGTGTGTGCGTGTGCCTGTGACAGAGGGAGACAGCCGCCGAAGAACGAGAGAGTGAAAGAAGAAGAGATAGATACACTATAAACCACTGACTGGTTGTTTGAGAATTTGCATTTAGTACACAGCTTTGGCAGAGTGAATTGCTGTGAGCAGGCATTGCCAGTTAAGTCACTGAACTAAAATCAGACAGAATGAGAAAAAAGGAAGATGGAAAAAGAAGAATTACACAAGAGTAAAACACCAAAGGAGGGAGTGTGCGGAGGCTCAATGTGAACTAGTGGGGAGTAAGACTCCAGCCGTGGTCAGTAATTCATAAGCAGAGCACGTACAGACTGAGCCAAGCTCACCCTCTGGTTACACACACACACACACACACACACTCACAATCACACCAGCAGTCTGGACAGGAGCCTGAGACTCAATCTCAGCTCCATATCCAATCCTACAGCCATCCAAATGTCACCACCAGCATCTTTGACCCCTGTTAACGCAAACAACTCACACACACATATATAAATGAACACGTTCAACCCCATCCTCACATGCTATACAGTTGACGTAAGGCAACCCTCACTCACTTTTGTAAGTAAATGAAAGATTTATAAACAATAAGTAAAAAGTAAAAACTGAGAGAAGTGCATTTAATCAGACGAGGAGGCGACACACACACTCACCTCAGAGTGGAACCTGGCGCTCTGCTGCACTGTGGTGTAGAAATGACTGGCTGCACCCGGCCCCTCACGGAGACACATGCACACACGTGTGTGTTCACACTCAGCCAGCAAGGTGTGTGTATGTGTGTGAGGACAATGAGACTGGACTGGATGGAGCTAAGCAGCAGGAGTAGGAGGAGGCGGAGGAGGAGGAGGAGGAGGAGAGAGGGAGGATAGAGATGTGTGGTTGGGCGGGAAGGTGAAGAGAAAAGAGAGAGAAAGAGTGGGTGAATAATGAGACACAGCAGAAGAAAAAAGAACAAGTAGCTAAAAAAAAAAGATAAAAAGTCCCGCTGAAGCAGTTCCTCTTGTTCCATTTGTGGTTTTGTGTGTCTGTCTTGAGTGTGTAAGATGTGTTAAGGTGGCTGTGTGTGCGTTGAGTGTATGAAGGCTCTGAAGGGTCTCCTGTTCATCCCTTGATATTTGGCGCCCTGCCTCAGAGCACGAAGTGTAACGAGAGTGGCTTTACATCTCTTACAAGTGTGCGTGTGTGTGTGTGTCCTGCACTCCGTCAGCTAGCTGGCATCAGAACACCTCTCATGTCTTCTTGTCCCCAAAGCTTCTCAAGCCTCCTCTTCGGCTTCTTCTTCTCTGCCTCTCTCTCTTCAGGGAAATACCACTGCCAGTAATCTCTTCAAAGGTCTCTCCGCCACTCGAGCTACCTATTACCTCTCTCTCTCCCCGTCTCCTTTCAGTTTTTTCTAACTCTCACTTGTTTTCCAACGTATTTTCCACTGTAATTATCTTGTTTCAAACATTTTTGTGTCTGTAGCTTTGAAGGAAGCAACAAAGAAGAGACAGACTGAAAAAATGTAAACTTGATTTTAGAACATGAATGAATGCTACGATCGGGTATTGTCTGCGAGTGAGTCTCACAAACACCTGCAAAAACTGACTAGAACACAAAAAGAAACCGTAGTGTTCAGCTGTTTTAGAAGATGATATGTTAAAAACTAATTAACTGTCTGTACGTATGTGTTTGTCAGGGAAGTTAGTAAAACACTGATCATTTTGGTCTTTTTACAAGATCCAACAAATACAGAATAATATCAGCTTAATCATTTAGAGACTACACAAAAATCACTCAATAAGACAGAGATCTTTGCAATGTCCAGCTCACCCCAGCGCTCGCATTCACACACATACCCCGGGCTCCAGGTGAATGTGAATGTGAGTGTGCGTAGTTGTGCGTTGTGTGCCATGCAGCCTCAGTGCTCCGGTTCACTCACAGAGAAGCCAATCTCTACATTCAATTATTTGCTTCTCAAAGGCAGACAGATGGAAAGAGGGGGGGGAGAAAAACCGAGAGCGAGGTTGAGAGAGGCAGAGTTGGAGCCGGGAAGAAAAAGAGAGAGCAAGAGAGAGAGGCTCTTTGAGGGTCTGCACAGGGGGGAATTAATTAGAATGAAAAAGAAATGTAGGGAAGACAGAGTGTCTTCTCTTCTACGCTCCGGAGTCCGGAGAGTAGTTTCACAATTAGTCAAAGTCCCAAACAGCGCCTGCGGACACAACTCAGCACAGAGAGCGAACGAGCTAGAGAGTGTGCTAGAGAGCGAGTGAGCTCAAAAAACCAAAATGAAAAACGCCAAAAGGGACAGAAGAGCTGGAGTTGTTGGAAAAATGATTGGCGAGAGCGTGTTATGTATATGTTTTTGTTCTTTTTTGTGTGTCTCCATACCCTCCTGAGGCGAGTGCTGGCTGTCCTGCCTTCTCAGTGCTGTTTTTCTTCCAGTCCTTCTCCTCTACTTCTTCTTCTTCTCCCTTCTTCTACCCTCCACTGTCCGGCATATTCCATCAAGTCCGGGTCATGGTGTATGGAGGCATCGCCGCTCTCCAAACACACTCCAGCTTTCGCTGTCTTCTCCTCTTTGACTCTTTTCTCCGTTTTCTCCTCTTCTCACTCTCGTCGGCCACAGCATTTTTCTTTCTTTCCCGGCAGCGGTGACACACAGCGTGGGGGTGCTGGTTGGGGAGGTTGAAAACGAGGAGGGGTGGAGATAAAGACCCAAAGAGAACAAACAAAAAAAGAGGAGAAATTGAAGGATGGAGGGAGGGAAAAGAACAAATGTAGGTAGATGGAACGGCGAGCGGGAAATGACAGGAAGAGGCAGGTGGAATGGGTAGTGACACATCGCGGAGGTGTGTGTCTGCATGTGTGTCAGAGCACGGGGGCCGTCCTTCTAGCCGACACACCACCAACGAGGATGAGGTGGAAGAGGAGGAGGAGGAGGAATAGATGCATGGATAGACTGATAGGTGGATGGAGGGATGGATAGAGGGAGTGATTCAGCAAGCGTGCCACCTCCTCTCCTCCTCCCCTCCACACACACAGACACACACACACACGCACATTAGTTCATTATCATTCAAGGGATTTTGCCATGATGCACATGGCTAACCGACTCACAGAGGCAGAGCTGGGCCCTGAACTGAATCCTAATGGAAGAGAGGGAGGGAAGTTGAAGAGGAGGAAGAGGAGGAGGAGGATGGTGTATGAGGCGAGCAGGTGTCCCCTCAACATCTATTGTTCCTTGTCAGTGTGTGTTTCTGTTCTTGTGTGTGTGTGTGTGTGTGTGCGAATGCATACAAAAGCGGGCATGTGAGCTTTTTCTTGTGGTAAAGTAGTTGAATCAATGCACACGTGCATCTGCTTCAGCTACAAGCTCCACTTCTATTTTAAGAATCTGAAACTGCCATTAGCCAGAATTTTTCAACTTGAAAAGAAAAAGTACGACAAAGGCTCAGAAGCTTCCAGAGAATTTTCCTCTTAGGAAGCTGAGAAAGTTTTTGGAACAGAATTTCCACTATGAAGTGAGATATGACAGACAGCTCAAATCTGTTTTCTCCTAAATTTGCAATTTAGAAATCACAAAAAGAGTTGACATGGAATGGACCACCTCTTTTTTTAACACTCTCTCCAGTTTTCCCTCATTCATTCATGCAACAGGTAAATTCCACAGTAAATGTTCATACACTATCAGAATGGTAAAAGGAACTATAATACCTGGACAAAAGTGTGAACCAGGTTTCCATACCATAGGTTAAGTTTGTAGCTGCCATACACAATGTCATGTGCAATTAAACTGTGTAAATTTACTTTAACATGACTGACACATTCAGTAGCTTGCATTTGGTTAGTTCTACTTTTTGAGCACATGGGTTATTTGAGATTTAATATGCATTCTTGACCTTGGAAATGGAAGTTGACAAAATGATCAAGGTCAATTTAATAACTTTCAGTTGTTGATCATGTTGTCATCATGAGGCTGTCAGGCAGCCACTGGACACTTCAGAAGTGCAAGCACAAAAACTACCAGGGCGTAGAAGTAGGAATGGTTCAAGTATGTGGATGATACCTGGGTCAAGATTAAAACACAGGAGGTGGAAAATGTCACCAAACACCTCAACGCTGTGGACATTAACATCAGATTCACTCAAGAAGATATCACAGGCAATAGCTTGGCCTTCTTGGACCGTGCGGTACACATTGAGGAGGAGAGGAGCCTCAACATTGAAGTGTACAGGAAACCCACACATACAGATCAGTATTTGCTGTTTGACTCTCACCACCCTCTGGAACACAAATTGGGAGTAATCAGAACCCTACACCATCGGGCAGAAAAGATTCCCACGAGAACAGAGGGAAAGGAGAAGGAACACAAACATATCAACGACTCACTCAAAACATGTGGATATCCTAAATGGGCTTTTTGAAATCTAAAAGAAGATCAAATAAGAGCACTGCTACAGCTGACAGGGAGGAGAACAAACGTAAAAGTGTTGTCATCCCTTATGTTGCAGGGGTGTCTGAAAAGTTCAGGAAGATTTTCAACAAACACAACATCTCTGTTCATTTCAAACCAGGCAACACATTGAGACAAAAACTGGTCCACCCCAAGGACAAAACACCCAGACACAAACAGAGCAATGTAGTATATGCAGTCCAATGCAGTGAGGAATGTACCGATCTGTACATAGGAGAAACCAAACAGCAGCTCCATAAACGTATGGCACAACACAGAAGAGCCAGCTCATCAGAACAGAACAAAGCAGTTCACCTACATCTGAAAGACAAAGGCCACTCGTTCGAGGACAATGAAGTAAGAATTTTGGACCGGGAAGCTGATTGGTTCAAACGAGGTGTGAGAGAAGTAGTTTACTATAAGATTGAACGACCCTTGTTAAACAGAGGAGGTGGCCTTAGATATAATCTATCATCCACTGACGATGCAGTTCTTTCAACTGTACCCAGGAAATTTCACAGTTGTTCACACTCTGGCTCAGGTGGTCACAATAACATACTTGAAAGCCAGGAGGAACAACAACCCACAGGTGACCATCAACTATTAACAACTTGAGGACTCCACAGGGTTTATAAATCTGCTACTCCTACCAGTCAGTCAGACTTGAGAAAGCCCTCTGGAATGGAGGGTGAAACATTGTCAAGGAACTAAAACAAGTCCAGTTGCCACTGAGATAATGTTCCAGTCAAGTTTATTTCAGAACATATCGGAGACATAACTAGTGCATGAACACACTCAAAAATATGTACATGTCCTCTCATGCAGCGAGTGAATTAAACACATGGCTTGCTTTTAGCTTTGCTAGAGATGCAGGTGAAACCTCCTAAAAGTGTAGTTTAACTGAGATGTGTGTTGGTTTTTGGTCCTTCTCAACAACTAGCTGATCCAAATAGGACTTTGTTTTTTTGACAAACTTGGGGAAATTGTTGTTGGACAGCTGCCAGACAGGACATGTCGGCGCTACTAGACTGATCTACTGCTGCCAAAATATGCATTTTTACACATTTTCACATTTCCCCTTTGCATCCAACTTTTTCAAATAACAGCGGGCATCCATGTGCAAATAGGTTGCACCTGCCTTTTAAAGATATTAAATTCAGATGCTTTCCCAGTCACTGCAAAGGTTTTAAGGCTTACTAAATGATATTGCTTCTGTTTTTGCATTTTCACTGTCTTGTATTTTGCAAACTTGGACAAAAATGGCTACTTTTGCATATTTATGAAGTACAGTAATTAGCTCATTTCAGATTCCCAGTGTGTGTGTCCCTTTGTAGATGAGCTTGTGCTGTTTTTTTGAGGTTTTATCAATTGTGATTTAGGACACACAGACCTTTAATAAATCAGGCACATATTGCACTTTGTTAATCTTGATTTTGTGAGTCAATTGTATTCAAAGTGTACTGTGTTATTCACTTGACACTAACATAAAAAACCTTGTACAGAGTTTTATTTAGCCTTAGGAGCAGCAGGCAACATGAACAGGTAAGTATTTGCTTAGGAGGACTACAGTTCAAGAGCAGCAGGAGCAAGTAAGGAGTGTCTTAGCAATGTTTGTAGCACAATAGCAAGGAACAAACAAATGACAATTTCCATCAGGAGTCTAAACAGCAGGCAAACAAAGGCATGAAGCAGGGGCAGACAAAGGGGGGTCTTAAGAAACAACAAAGAACAGCATGAGCTAAGAAACTGCCATGGAACATGGAGAGTAGCCACACTCTGTACTATGATGGTGATGGTGAGCAGCAGGTGTGCATGCAGTGACTGATGCATGATGCATGGCAGGTGAGTGTGGGTGGAGGCCAGGACAGGTGGACTAGTGGAAAGTGGAACTAAGCACATGGCAGAAAGGAAGGGCAGGCATCTAAAACACAATGAGATAACTTAGTGAGTATAAGGAATGTAAAGTGAATCATGAAACATTTTGTTAAACATGTTGATGACACAACTTATTATTCAGGAAGCACTTGATCTAAACACTGGGGTTCCTGATTCAAAAACTAAATAGTTTTCAGACACTTTTTAAAACTTTTTTTTTTATATGCAGCTGAGTGATGGATGAAGGAGAGCAAATAGAGATGCACAAAGGTAAAGATAAACAAAACTTGTTGGATACAGTAAAAAAAGGTATATTTTATATCACCTACTGTGATGGGAACAAAAGTATCATAATAAATTTGTTCTGTTCTCTGTAACTAACCAGTTACTTTGCAAAACTATGTCTGCTAGAACTAATTTTGACTCATCTATGTCTGCAGCCACAACAAGTAATGCTGCTGTATGGGTCCACTTTAATGAGATTACATAGCTGCCAGGCAAGCACCAAATTAGGTGGAATTAATCAATTAAGGTGGTAAAATGGACTCAAAACTGCATTTGTCAAGCACTTACTAAAGGCCATAAGAATGGCTAAGCTGTTAATGGTTACGATCACCTTCAGCTATTCTCCTTTTCTTGATGAATAAGGGTACTGAGCGTGTACAGCGTATGGAAAGTTTTATTTTTTTACTCAAGTGTATAAAAAAGGACTGGATTCCCAGCGGGTTACTGAGTCCATCAAGCTTCTGATGTTACTGTGACAACATGACGTGTAAACTGTAATTACAGTAAAACTATATAATATATAAAAAGAATATAAAAAGAACAGCAAGTTTCTGTTGTGTTGGCAGCTACACAGCAGAGAATACCAAACAATGTAATGTCATTTTTTCTTTACTTTTATATTTATGACATTTTTGTTTTACTATATGTCAAACAGTCATGGATTTTTTTTAGGGATTGTTGTGGCCTAAAATTTCACAACAGCTTTTCAAAAGTTTGCGAAACGTTTTTTGTCTGTTTTTTTTGTTTGTTTTTTTTACATTGCAGGAGCAAGTCACATCATGTTTAGACAGTTTCTTTTCTTTTATTTAAGACTTTTTATTCCTATTTTCTTTATCACACATAAAGAAAACACATACACACATAGTTTGTCACACAAAAAGACAAGTGAAACTGTATTAGTTAATTAATACTACACTAATGTTACCACTATTCATGCTTATTTAATGTAACTGAATTAGATTCTTCCAGTACTTGCAATATTAGTTTCAGCCATTGTCTGTGTGGTAGAAAAATGTTTCATTAATGACTGTAGTTTTTTGTAATGTGAGCAAAAATGTTTTTGCACACAAAACATGTTTACCCCTGTTTTATGAATGAACATCAGGAGATTGCCTTACCAGTAATGTTTGCAGACTTCTCATCTCTACCAGAAGTCTCCTGCATTTTAACAGCAGCCCCCTGATGCCTGAACATAATATACAATATCTCTGAAATTGGATATTTCCAAATTTCTTGTCTTGTCTAAAATCCTGGTGGAACTGGTAAGTTAATTATTTGCACAGTTTTGCAGGTGTCTCCTGCAAAACATAACTCTGCAAATAATTGCTTTTAATATTACTGAAGCTAATTTAAACACATGTAAATTGCACTGGAATTTTGTCCTCAAACTAATATGTCAAGGTTAAATCCAAGACATGTCCTTGGGTTCGAGTCAACATTGTGTCATGGTCATAGACATTTTTTTTAGGGTGAATTTTAGTATTTTCTGACTATTAATGAATAACCAGATGAGATCAGAGGAATATCAAAAAAGACATGCACCTAAAAAACATAAGATGGATGTGTAAGTTCAGTAATGAACTTAAAGATAAGATATGCATTTAAATATTTTTAATGGCCTTATTAAATTAAAACTGGCTAAACTTAACATGCATGAAGAGATATGTGTGAGGTCTGTGTGTGTGCCTCTGGCAAATACAAAAAAATGTTCTTTGTCCTTGTGTTTGTGGTAAAGAAATGGACTTTTGTAAAGTAAGTACCAAAATTGTGTTACACCGTCTCATGTGCATGAATACAAGCGCAGCTGTGCCACTCCAAGCAATTCACTGAAAGCCGGATGGATTAGAGCCACAAAATTACCAAACAGGTGCAAATGCAAAAAGTTGTACTTTCAACCAACAAAAATGGCAATGGTTCTAGAGTCAAATAACTTTTCCAAGAAGAAAAAGCACCTTGGCATATAAGAGGTGATTTAATTTATGTTTGTGGGAGCAGTGGCTCTGTCTAGAAAACACAGAAGAGTTGTTTAGTGAGCTACTGTACGCAGCATCTACAGAAACCCAAAGGTCATCAACAGACAAACCAAGAAAAACAACATCACAGTGCTGCCTGCCCTTGTGTTTGCCAAGTCATCTCGGGAAAGTGGAGGATAAAAGCACCACAGTAATAAGGATAAGACTGTCACCTCCCCTATCACGTGTGGCCCTGAATGTCAGCTGTGTGTTGTTGGAGATATGTCCTGATAGCTCATTACGTTAAACATCTACAGCCTCACTTCAGAACCCTATCAAAAATAGAATGTAGTCATGAATTCAGTTTTTATTATACTTATTTACCCTGAGCCAATCCTCCAACTCACATTTGATTTCCTATGTTGGACTTACTCCATAAATTGTGGCCCTATTATGACACAGGGGGAGAATTATCACACATGGATCTGATGAGAAACATGAAGCAGGGAAAACATTGGCTTTATCTGATATCATACACTGTTAGTCCAGATAAGTTGAGTTTACTTAAAAATTTTGAGGAAACACGCAGCCCTAAAGAAATTAAGTAAAGTGTATTGAAAACTTGAGTGAGTTTAACTTAAAAACTTGTTACTACATTGTTATTTTAAGTTCAATACACTAAATGCAAAGTTTATTCAACTTAATTGTATTAATAGTTTAAATTTCTATTCCCAACTTTTCCACTTAAAACTTTATTTAAGTTAATATTACAATAATTACACAATAACTCCACAATATTTAATTTTAAATCATTAAACTACAGCATGTAAACTATAACAACAAAAATACAAAACACATTATTTTATTTCAATTCACAACATGAAATTCAATAACATGCGAGTACAACTAGCATTCTGTCAAATGAATGAGTGGCTGGAGAGCTCTTCAGAAACATCAGAGAGCTACTGTCTCGAGCATTACCTGCTAAATAAAGGTGAAAGTCTTTTTCATGCACTTGGGGTAGTCCAGGTGCAGGGCATACATCAGTCCAAAAAAACACCTGAGGTAAGTTGGCCAGTCCATCCATCACCACATTCTCTTCCAAGACTCTTGTCACTCTAGATGAGTTGGGCTGAACATTTTCTTGATGAACACAGAGGATTCCCGCTGGACTTTCCCTGTACAAGTCCTTGTCAGTTACATCCTAACAGAAAAAAGTGAAAATGAGAAGGAGATGATTATTATAGCAGTCAAATAATGGTGTTGTCCACCAATAATTACCTCTGACTATTTATGACGAAGAGTTCTCAATAATAGATTCAGTTAGAAAAAAGGGTAGTAAACATGCACCTGCAAGATTTACTTAAAATAAAACAGAAGATAACAAGTAAGAGATAAGAAGACAGCATATAAAGTAAAATGAAAGAAGAGGAAAAGAGATAGAGGAAGAGGGAGTAGAATGATACAGACAAGTCAACCCACCTATGTGTGACATAAAAGAGTGAGTGAGGCCTCTCTTTCTCCTGAACAAGTCAATCAGGCTTGGAAAGATTTTTCCCACCATCCTGCTGAACCCTGAAAAAATAAAACATAGCAAATCATGTATAAACCAATGGTCTAATGATCAAAATCTATGATCTTCAACGCTACACAGTTGGGTCACTTAGTTTAACCACTCCCAGAGGTCTTAGATAGCATTAACCATTTTTCAGCTACTTCTTCCAATATATATGTTTATGGTCAACATTAGTGTCTAATGCTATTCAAGAGACTTAAGCACTACAGATCCAGAGAACATCCATGCATGCAAGTTGTTTTGTCGTACAATCAGAAAGAAGGACAAGGCCAGAAATAATCAGTGTAATTAGCAGGTAACAATCATCAGTGGGACATTTAGATACACAGTAGTTATAAGCAATAAACATAGATATGCCATTAAGCTATGCCAGG
>JAUBNQ010000023.1:389635-400761 GCA_032353495.1 Ctenopoma kingsleyae
CACCTTTTTTTGTTAAGTACATAACTCCACATGTGTTCATTCATAGTTTTGATGCCTTCTGTGAGAATCTACCAATGTAAATGGTCATGAAAATAAAGAAAACAGATTGAATGAGAAGGTGTGTCCAAACTTTTGGCCTGTACTGTGGGGGTCTCCACAGCAGATCTGTAGATTTACGCCGGATTCCCTTCCTGACGCAACTCTGGACTGCATTGAGGTTCAGTGTTTCATCTAGAAACAATTCATCAGGTGACCAGTAGTAGTAGTATGTGTTCATTATTCTTTTCTAGTGTCACAAAAGAGAACAAACGAATGAGTGAATTGATAACGAGAATTAATGGTAAACTGTGGACCTCCAGCCTCTTCTCATTCCCAGGGAATTGGACATTGACGCTTTGTTACATCCTTTGGTGTCTCGTATTAATGCTAAAGGTACCTCTTTGCATCAGTAAAAGACACACAGGGATGTTACTCAACTCAAATAATAAACCCGGCATGTTGTTATTTGATACCTAGAGTAATGATGGAGTACATGAAGCCAAAGTCTACATACGACAGGGTGGTTGGATGGCACAGCAGACAGAAATTTAACAACTTAACGGGAAGTACTTTTTTTTTCACTTAACAAGAACATGAATCCTAACCCAGTTGTTTTTGTGGATAAAGTTAACTAGACCATGATGCTTTCACAATCGTATTAAGTATCTATGATTGTTGTTATGGCACGCATCATTACCATCAAATTTTGGCGCCAACACCATGGTAATGACACAGACCAAAAGAAGTTACAGAGCGTCGTTATCTGACAAGGTGGGATGAGAACGTGTTGTTGCCTCATGTGAAAGATTACTTAAGTAGAAATGATCTCCTAGCAGTATAATTTTATAGGAGGACGGTTTCTGATTGCTACATTTCACCCACACAGCGCAACTCCGTTTCAAGTCCATTCCTCTTAAGGATTCATCAGTAAAAAATTTCACTGCACTCACATGCTAAAGTGCATATGTGTTGCCATGGTTATCAGATGACTATTGCATGAAGATAAACATCACTTACAAACACTGCGTTCTCAGCAGCAGATGGATTTAGTAGTTTAGTTAAAGTCACACATCTATTGGCACAATACTGCAGCACGAGCACATCACAGACTGAGTCACAGACTCAAGACACAATGGAGTAGATCATATTCTTATTTCTACAGCCCAATCTCCTTAGGAATTATGCTCATAATGGATGTTTCAATGGGACATGATTTACAGTCAATGTCAGTGTCCGATGCCAGTCACTTTACTGTTTATGTGCTGTGGTGAAAGGCGAGTGTGAAACACATTGAGTTTGATGTTGTTGGATGAGTATTGTGGTCCAGCAATTAGTGTTGACTCATTGTAATATTTCACCATGGTGATGATCTTGCAGTAGTAAGGCACAGATGCATTTTGGAAATAATTAGGCTAAAAACACTCTGAGTGAAGGCACTATTTTGAAGCTGTGTGCAGAGTTGGTTTTGGATTTTCTTCAGTCATTATTAGACAGTTCAAAAAGAAAAATTTTTGAAGCATTAATAGTATAAATAACAATTTACACTGAAAGTCTACTTAGCTATATCTACTGTTAAAACTTCTTTTATTTATATTTTATCTTTTATACTTTTTTGTCAGTTCTACCATGTACTGTAGCATGTGAGAATTCATTTTAAATCACCCTTACCCTTACCTCCATATACATACACATATGCAACAATAACGCACTTTGTGTTGTGTTGCATTTATATAGATTTTTTGATTTACTGAAACCATGTGTGAATTCTGTTTTGATATGATGCACTAGGGAGTGGTCTGCTGGTGTAGTGGTTAACTCTGTCACCTCATGGGTCGAAAGGCCTAGTTTCAAATCCACCAGTTGGTCTGTTGTCTTTCTGTGCAGAGTTTGTATGTTCTCTGTGTGCCTGCATGTTCTTTTTCTGGATATTCTGACTTCCTCCCATCAAGCAAATGTAGTGCAAATCTACAGCAATGATGACTGCACAAAAAAGCAGTTCTACATAACCACCATTTTTTTCTGGCCTTTATTAAATAGAAAGTCCTCAATGAAGTCATAACCGTACGGTGTTAGCATGTTCTCCAAGTCTATGGCGGAGTTTCTCCCTCATAGCTGCTGACAAGCATCAGATATGGTCTTACACTGGTTTTAGCACTATGACAAAGGTGAGCTCAGCTCTGATCTGAAACACATGAAATCATAGATACACATATCCAAATCATTTTGCCAAAACATTAGAAGTTATTTTAGTGTCGAAATTGTTGTTGACACTTGACATTAACATTACTCCAGTTCTGCACAGCAGGCGATGTAATTACAGATCACCCATACAAACAGAGTCTATAATTATAGACTTTGTCATGGCCTATTCCTGTGTAAATTGAGTTCTTTCAGCCATTTGTTTATCCACTAAAACACAGTTAAGGTCAAGGGTCCACTTAATAGCAGATAACAGTACAATAGCAGAACCTAGCCCATTCTGTAATGTGTCTGTGCTCCTAGTACTGTAATGTAAGTAATGTAAGTACTGTAATGTGATGAGTTCACTCTGAAATTTGCTTTGATCTTCATAATCTATGTATGTATATTGCTGGAGTTTCTCTGGGTGAATCTCTTCCGTCACTTTCCCACACTGTCAAAGTCATTTTTGATTCATGACTTTTGATGGCACCATACCTGACGAGTGATTTCTGTGTCCATTTTCCCCGAGCAAATCTTTCCTTGGATGCTGTCTTACATATCACCGTTATCCTGTCAATCCTGTCAGAGGCACAATTACACAAAACATCCTATCCATCACCTCGTCCATGACCTAGAGGATGTTGCAAAGACATTCAACTGTTAGGGTTTCCCATAATGTTCATCTCTGACTTTCAGATGTCTCAGAACTGTGCCACTGTTACTGCTGACGCAAATTGAACATTTTGTCCTGTTGCTGCTTCACATTAAAAGCTTTCTGCTGGTATGCAAGTAGGAAGAGGCTAAAATCGCATATAACTAAATTAACTGGTTGCATATCTGTTCAAACACGCTTCAGTGCATATCGGTAAGTGAACGCATTGCTGCCATTATAGGCACACCATTCAGTGTTAGTTTAGTGTTGTTAGTTCAAGCTGTCACATTCAAGATGCAGATACATTTAACAACATAGTAGTTAGGTTTAGCTATTTATATCGATAATATCTGATGTAAATAACAGGTATGAATTATAATTGTTTCTATGGATTTTGTATTCTAATTACAGTTTAGTTAATTATATTATATTAGCAAGTAAATCCAGCAAACTGAATTGACAAATGTGTCGCACAGCCTTGTTCACCGCCCACACAGTTTTGATTTACTTTAACTAGCTTTAGTAAAACTCTCCTCTGTAGTTTTTGCTTTGAGGACGTTGGAAGGCATGTCTGCTCGCACCATGACTTGCAAGCCTCACCATCTGGCAGGGACACATTTCGGCAGCAGCCTGAGAACTCGCCAAATTAGATTTTGTTTGGAGTAAACTGCTGTTCGCTGCTACAAGTTCCCATTTTCTCACTGCTGGGATAACACTAATCACCTGTGATTACTAAGCATACTGTAGGCTAAAAGCACAGTTATGTGATGAAACTATGGCATGTACAGCTTGTATCAGTTTGCTGTACCAGACCTCATATTGATTTATATTAACATTAAATGGTGTTAAAGAAGTTATGTGATATAACACATGGATAAACTGAGCGTAGGTGGGCTTATCTCCCTTTAAATCCCTTTGTCTTACATCTGTGTCAACATATGTAGGACACAACCTTCACTGTGTACCAACATCTAGTGAACAATATAACATTGTCCTATTAAGGACTCCAACAGCTGCATCTGCTTTAATTGTCTACTAAAGAATGCACACTATAGCACCAAGGTTACATCAGTCATGCTGTATAAACTTTATCCACCTGTATTTTGTTGCTTGCTCCTCCATCTCTTTCTGTCTCCCCATCTTGTTTTTTTTCTAACCCTCTTCTCTCCTCTCTTCATCAGGCGTTGGTATTCTCATCTGAAAGAGGAGAACTGAGAGGGAAAGAATAAGCACGGGGATGCAAGGACGCGTGGCGGAGAGAATACTAAACACCGATGGGTGTTGAACACAAAGCCCTGCATAACACTGGTGTGTGCACACATGCACACTCGGAGGTGTATATAAGCACACATTACTCAGCGGCATATAAGCACGCCTGTCTATACACAAACACAAATTCTGCTGGGTATTAGCGGACCCCTTGGTGCAGGTTGAATAGAAGGTATTTGTACCTCAGGCTTAAATAGTAAGGATTATGGGAGATATGAGGGGAATGCTAAAGCCACAAGGGAGGCCAACGACCTTGGTATGGACTCATAAGGGGGGAGGAGGAGGAGGAGAAGTTGGTTGTGGGTGGTAGATCATTTGAAATTGTGGTAAACATGAGCGCTGAAAACAATGATGACCTTGTGTGGTTGTGCATGTATTTGTGTGTGCGTTTGTTTAATTTGAGAGAGTGTTACCGCCATCATCAAATATTCCGTTGTGAAGACTTTCATCAGCTCAAAATGATGCAATATGTTTGTGAGTGACAAGCTAGTGCTTGTTTGAGATTAGCATCAATAATACATTCATGCCTTTGTTTTTTTTTTACCACTTTTGTGTGTATTTGAGTGTGTACATGCAAGTGCCTCAGTGCACAACCACTTTCCCCATTTTGCATGTGTTTCTGTGTGCCCAATTGTGTGGAAACAGGGGATGCATCATATACTTGTTACGAGTGGCAGGACAGAATGCATAATTCATTTTCATTTGGGCTCCTGTAATAGTGTGTGTGTGTGTGCGCGCGCGCGTGCGTGCGTAAGAGAGAGTTGGCACATCTGTGTAATAATCTGGGATTGGATGTGTCAGGTCATTTCTACAAGTGTTAAAGAAAGCAGGGAGGAGAGACAGGCAATCTGATGAGTGGAGCTGCATCTCAGCTCATCAGTGGAGAAAAGGGAGGATGGAGTGAGGAATGGAAGAGAAATAACATGGGTAAATGGCCAATGTACAAGTATAGAAGATAACATTATATAGTATAGGAATATTGAACCCTTTAGAATGTTTTTCTATTTCAGTATAAATATATATTTAATTATTTGTTTACAGTGGAAAATTACAATCAAATTTTAACTATATGTGTGTGGTAAAAGTATGTGAGCCTCTAGAATTATCAGTTTATTTCAAAGGAAAATTAGCATCAGGTGTTTCAATTAATGGGACCATGATCCCATTAATCCCAATGAGGACCCAGAGAAATCTGGGTCTTCATCTTGACAACAAGTGTGCCATTGCTCAAACAAAGAAGGCTTCTACAAAAAGAGTTGTTGATGCTGTTGGGCTAGACCAGTCAACAGGCAGGTTGTGCACATTCAAGAGCAAAACATAATAGCCTAGGAAGTCACGAGAAACTCCAAGGTAATATCTAGGAAACTAAAGGCATCTCCTATAGTGGCTAATATGAGTCCACCATCAGGAAAACATTGAAGAACAATGGTGTTCATGGCAGAGTTGTAAGGAAGAAGCCACTACTTTCCAAAAAGAATACAGGATGTAGGAATGGGTGGGAATGAGTAGGACAGAGGGAACAGCAGACATTATCAGAAGAAAGGGAAATGCTAGAATAGTGAGGCAGATGTGAGCTGATCTGAAATTAATGAGATAATGGAGAGAAATGGAACACTAGATGTAGTACTAGATGTACAACAGAAAAGAGATGGAAGAACGGCAAGAAGATGGAGAACAGGGTTGCAAAGATTGAAGAGGAATAGGAAAATGATGAAGGGACGTAGAAAAGAGATTAAAGCAGGACTGATAGATAGATAGAAGGAAGGAAGGAACGAAGGAAGATAGTAAATAAAGAACATAGATAGAAGATAGAAGAAAAAACAATCTTGGACAACCAGGAGAGTCAGCCAAAGACCTCAGGCTGAACTTTGGCTCAGGAGGGATACATTATTCAACAATATGGGAGGGGTGTAACACAATCCTATCTTTATTTGTATCTGTATCAGTTTATTTCACAGAGTTATCTGGACCGTGATGTACCTGTGTGATTTATAGCAGAATTGCATGTGGCCGGCACTAGGAGTCTGCAGAGGTCTAGACTGCTTCGATTTCTGTGTTGTAAATTGGTGTGTCCTGACAATTATACTTCTCATATGTGGTGTAGCTTGTCACAAAATATACAAAATACAATTTTGTTAAGAATTTGACAATGTGAATACTAGTTGCAATGTTTACAGTGCCAACTCAACTGGGTTACTTTTACAGCAAGTCCTTCAACCTAAACAACCATATATTTAATTTAACCCTATCCCCTTATCCAGCCCATAGAATGGTTTCTTGAATGAGTGCTCCAGTGGCAGCAGGTGTCTGTAGAAACTGTAGTCCTCTCTGTTTTATTGACTCAACCACCCTGATAATCTCCTTACAAGAGTTTGTGGATGTACATATTCAATATGAATGTGTCATTTTCGCTACAGCCACTAGCCAGGAAACATGAATGTACTACACTGGATACTTGATTGACAAATAGTTTGGAGTCAAGTACATTGCTGGACTAGATACACAGTGAAAATTGTTGCTGTACTTGTGATATAAAGCTCAACAGTGGGATATAATCTAAGCTAAATGGATGAATGGGTGGACATGTTGGAGGAGGGAAAGGCGTAGACTAAGAGACAAAGAAAGACATAGGAGAAAATGATAAGGATTTATGGATAGAACAGCCAAACATAGAGGGAGAGAAGAAGGATGAGAGCAAAGCTGAAAGACAAGTGGAAGACAGACGGGATTGAGGCAATGGTGGGTGAAGGCTCAGGGGCAGATACAGGGAGGCTATAGATGGCAGAAAAGAAGAAAACATGGAATAATGAAATGAATGAAAAAAGTTAGAGGACCGCAGGAGGAATGAAGGATGATCAACGATAGCAAATGAAGTAGAAGAGAACCTGAGGATAGGAGAGGGTTGATGTGATGGATGCTGTGTAACTGGAGAAGGACCTGACAACACAGAGAGTGAAGAACCTCAGGGTTAGAATCTCGCTCAGCGTGTGTGTTTGCAGTGTTTGACGTTAAGGTGATCTGATCAGTCACCGGAAACTCCCCTGTACCTCCCTCACTACAGGCTGTTTAAGGTCACTTTGTCCCCGTAGCAACAGGAATGTCAGTGAACACCCCGCCACCACCCATTCCCAAAACTCCCACATGACTCCGACCAAATGCCACCATCTGTGTGTGTATCCTGAAAATCAACAAATGCCACTGACCAGAGACACCATCGAAGTAAACAACCAGGTCTTGGTAGGGTTTCGTATCATTTAGGAGGTCTGGCTTTACTGACTTTACAGTTCACTTTTCTTTGATTTAGCTTTATCGAAAACTTTCTCCTGGTGTGTTTACCTGAGAGTTTAGTACAGCATGTGCAAATGCACACACACTCATCTGAGTGTTCCTCAGGTATTCAACTAATTGGACTTTAGGCCAAGCATTTGCTTCATATGCATAAATGTGTGTGTCCGCGTGTGTATCTGTGCCCCTTCTCATTTGCCTGCACTGACAGCCTCATCTCTCCTCACAAATGCTAACGCTCTGCTGCTTAGCTTCTAATTAAGATGTATGAGTCACCAAGTCCGTGTGTGTATGTGTGTATCTTGGGGCCAGGAACGTTGTCTAATTTAAGATGTCACAAATGCTTGGTAGCTCATATACGCAAAGCCTTTCACAGACTCGCACACGCTGTAGTAGCAGGCTACATGCATGGGTCCAAAGGCCACACATACACACATACACACAATGCCACAGAACATCTTGATGGATAGACAGTTTGGTGAGGGGGTGTTGATGAGACATGCACACAAATGTCATCTGTTGGCGAACCCACACTCACAAGAACATACCACTTTTTAAAAACAGAAACCAGTGTGCCTTCAGTTCCCTGGCAGGGTGATTACTACTTTTATCACCATGCTTATCATCAATCATCATCCCACAGACACATGAATGCTGACACAAAGAGGCTTCAGCTCACACTGTGGTCTGTAACATCTTTGTTAATGGCTGTAGTGTGACGACTTTATGAGAACACATTTACGCAAATGTATATAATGAATGCAGAATTCAAGTACATTTCTTTTGTCCAAATCAAGCGACAAGGAGTAGAAATATACTCATGGCAGAGAACCACGTTTTTAATTTACATTCTAAATGAAATATACTACTAGGTAACACCAGGTTGCTTGTGACATCTAAACAAGTACAGTTTGTATCTTCTGAACCAATGCCACCAATATGCCTTTCAGTGCCAAAAGAGGATTTAGTGGAGCTGTTTTCATTTGAGTAAAAACTGATAACAGAAATGTGTTGTAATGTTGTTGTTGGAGACACACTTGCTTGATACCCATAGGATTGTCCCTTTCTGTAATTATAGAATAACTGCATTTTTTACTATTGATGTTTAAACATAAACAAGCGTATACTGCAGCTCTATTATAGTAAAGTAAAATTATTATGACCCTAGGTTTTTTTAATATTGAGTGTGTCTGACAATATTGACTCCAGTATATTTTTACTTACAGTAAATGATGATCAGCACATATGGAGTGGTGTGAACAGCTCACATAGCTGTTTGCTTACTCTGTTCCCCTGCTCAAAGCCACACCAGGACTCTCCACTCATTATCACTGAGCGCTCAACTCAAATTGCATCTTGCTCCACTCAAACCGCACCAACTTATGCCAAACAAGGGAAAAATCTGAAAGTGTGTATTTTTCTTAAACTGTAGCATTTTCAGGATGGCAGCATGTATAAACAACTGAAATTATCTGGATGAGAGTCTGAAAGATTATTGAAGGATTATTCCAAAAAAATGATTAATTGTTAAAATATAACTAGTGTATATATATATATATATATATATATATATATGTATGCTCAACCGCGAACCTTTAAACACGTTCGCCCACACAAAAACAAACAAACCTCCCTCCTCCCTTTCACTTTAACGTCATATTTTTCTGCAGTATGTACAGTAAGTATACTTATCCTGACTGATTCAGCACAGTTACATTTTTCCAGTGATCATACACTTCAAAAGTAATTGGATGCAAATCAGCTTTTCAAACTCTTTCTGTTTCTCTTCTATTGTTCTCCAAGAGACATTTTATTGTGTCTGCTGTGGTACAATGTTAAATCAAAAGCCCTGCTGTTCTTCGGTGTGCTCATGAAAATACTTACATCTGCTAGACAGAAAAGTCAGCGGAGAGTGATTTTGTGATGAGCCAGAATGACTGAAATGTTATTCAGAGTAGATTTAACATAACAAGATCTGCTGAGGAGGAAGTTTTGTTTGTTTGGTTTGTTGAGCCAATTGATGCTCTGTTGGGCCTTTGCATCTGTTGTGTTCCCTTCCAACTGAGTGAACTTTCAAAATGTTGGAAACCATTGATAGCACCTACAGTGATGTAACTGAAAAAGGCTTTCAAGAATTACATTTGGACAACCTCATTTTGGGTTTTGGCTAGATTTGGTATTATTTCTTGCTGTGTGAAGAGCAAAGGAACAAACGCTAACACATGGCAATATTCTGGAGACTACTCAACCACCAGGCAAAGTGTTCTGTGTGTGTACTGAGTCTATAATAAGACATTTGTGGGGGTACCCTTGAGGCCTAAAAAGGTTAAAAGGTCAAAGCATGTCCCTTTCATATTTCACTCACTTTCTCTTCTTATTTCCTGTCACATCGCTTCTGTCAGCATTAAAGAAATAAAATATCACACATATTATTTTATTTACTATGGTTAGTAGCAGTGATTATATTTGGTTAGTTTAGTTTTCAAAGTTGAAAATAATCTCCTGAATAAATCCTGCAAATAAACAATTGGTGAAATAATTGAAATGAAAGGTATTTCATTATTATTATTTTCATGATAACAGTATTGTTATTTTTCATTTTATACATGATGATTATGACTAGAAGTAGAAGTGAAAATAAAACAGTTTTTCCTTTAACCAGGTCAATTTCATCATGTCTAATTATCATTCTATAATTGAGAATGCAGCTGAGTGACAGAAAATGGAGATCTTTGTGTCATTTTGCATTGCATAAATAATTGGTCTTGCACATCTGAATTGGACAAGTCATTCTGCAAGTCCTATGTAGCCTATAGACAGTTTACAACCTGGATAAGTGATGTACAGTGAGTACCCACACCAATCAGCTGAGTCGGCCTCAGAACAGGGTAACCATGGGGAGGAACACACATATAGCCCATCTTCTCTCTCTCACTGTCTCTCTTACACACACACACACAGACTGTACTATGCGCATCACTAGAACATGATAGGCTGGCATCATAAAGTAAAATAAATATATGGCTTATTTTTATAAGGGTTGCAGTCCCTCTATGGGACTTTCTTTTGTAGAGCATTTTGTGTCTGTGGTGCCGTAGTCAAAGTGAAGAATGAATATGTCGCAAATGTTATTTGTTTTAGCAGTTTTTCCTTCCTTGCAAGATATGGAGGTGCATGCTCAAACTTCCAGTCATCAGGTGCATGCTTCTGCTAGACTGTTAAAGATTAGAAATCTGTGGCAGTTGGTGTTTACAGGCTTTAAACACACTCAGATATCATCAAATACCAAGAAAAAAAACAAAACCTATAAGTAACTAAAAAAGAAAATGTGAATGTAACATTTGCATCACAGCAGTATATGTGCTCCATAGTCGCCTCAATCCCTCCTTGTCAACTGTTCTCTTCAGGTACTCTGGCTTTCTCCTGCCATCCAAAGACATGTAGTTAGGTTAACTGGTGACTCTAAATTGCCCATACATTTTAATGTGAGTGTGAATGTTTGTCTGTCTCTATATGTCAGCATTGTGCATTCTCCTACATTAGCTTCTCTCCATTGGCTCCCTGTTAAATCTAGAATAGAGTTTAAAATCCTTCTTCTCACATATAAAACACTAAATAATCAGACCCCTTCATATCTTAAAGACCTCATAGAACCTTATTATCCCAGCAGAGCACTTCGCTCTCAGAATGCTGGTCTACT
>JAUBNQ010000023.1:449916-464793 GCA_032353495.1 Ctenopoma kingsleyae
TCTCCTTTGTCCTGCTGTTGTTACAGACTGAGAAAAATGTCACATAATCACTCTTAAGCTGATCCACTTTGTTAATCAGCAAGTTGCTAATTTTGTCTCCTGTTATGTGTGGGGAGGAAGCATACAGTGTGTTTATCAGAGCATTTTCACTGAATGTCGCTGCCCACTGCTGCTGTACATCTGCAAATGTTGACTGAATATGTTTTTTTCACTGTCAGGTCTGACACCAGACAAGCTGGGTCCTCCATCTCATGATGTCAGTCCAGTGAGCCCTGAACCAACCACACCGGGAGCTCAGTCTCCATCCCACCTCCACTACCACAGCAAAGCCCAACGCAGACGTTTCTCCATGGAGGTGAGTGGCAGAGGCTCAGAGATCCCACACCAGAACATACTGTAGGTTAACAGGACACAAGACGAGTAAACACGTGAAGTGTTCACATTGGTTCCTGGAAAAGCAGCGAAGATTTTCCAGTATAACTGATGTAATGCAGATTAAGCACCACAGGATACTGTACAGGTTCAAGAGCACATGGAAATAATTAGTCAGTCTGATACAGATATCAAGAGTAGCACAACTAGTTTGTTCTCCTGTTTAAATTCTTACCCAGGAGCCATTTCTTCGTTTGCGCCTCCGCCAGCTCAAGATGAAGAGATGAGTCACCTCGGAAGCTTTTAACCCACCCCTCAGCACCCGAGTTTTTATTGGAAATGTGAAAAAGTTCACACTTCCACCTTTTCAGAAAAAGTCCCCACGGAGTGAGTGTGATTCACTCCGAGTCTCCACACTCAACTCGTACCAGACAGTCAAAGTGTAAAAACTACGCCAGAGGGAAGTGCTCAGGAAGGACTTGGTTCTGCGGTGACAAAAATAATGGTGTGACTGTGAGACAACTGGCAGCTCAGGCAGTCTAGATAGCTTCTTAAATGTAGGCACCTCTCTCTAATAGAAAACATTGCAGGTTAACTAAGGTAACTCACAGGTGTATGGATAAGACACATAACACATAAGACACATTAACACAGCATTCAGGCTCAAAATCAATTCATTAGCTTATTAACATTTACAAGCCCAGATCTGACTTTTTACTGTCAGGGAAGAATCCTTCAGTAATTAGCATTGTGAGCAGTTTATGTGGACAAAAACACAGAATTGCCTGGAGGGACTCTGCTTGGAGTCTCACGGACTTGAGGGGGTGACAAAACACATGTCACAGACATGACATTTCTGACACTGACAATATCCCCGTCGGATAAAAGAACATACCTGTCAACAAATGGCTACAATAAAATCCAGTATTAGCATATTGTTCTTCTCATTCTGCTGTTGGAAGCTATGTTTATCTTTTGACGGGGACTTGCCAACTCACCCTTAATGTTACGGGGGATTAATAACAATAATGAATTTACTTAAGATTCTACACAGTACTGCATAAAGGAGTTTCTGTGGAATCATGTCTGCAGTTTTTAGTTAACAGGTTAATACATGGATTTGTCTGACTCTGGGCCTCACATTTTGATGGGTCTTCCCATTAAACGATTTAGCTTTAAGGACCAGTTATGCAACATACACCAGCCAATAGGATTTTTCAAAGTTGCCATTAATGGTGTTTAATTTATTTAGAAAGTCTTACTGAGTGATTAATTTGTGATTAATTCAATTATGGCTGGATAATCAAGAGTAGCTGCCACTCAAAGCTTATTTATGTTCTTTGTGTCCCGCAGTGTCTCCACAGGCCACATAATGAAAGCAAAACAGAGCAGCAGCAGCTGTGTTATAACTGTGTCTACATGGGATGTATTCAGGCACAGCACTGAGTGTGGGTCATTTGAGTTTTGGCAGCAGTGAGTCACCCACTACATAATATTTGTAATTTTGCAGGTTACTTACCTACCAGGAGGGAAATGTGAGCTCTTGCACAGTCTGTGTAGGTGGCTGGGTTCATTAAAGTAGAAGAGTTCCTTTTCTGGCAGACAGCTGTGAGGTGGATGAATGAAACACATGGCTGAGAAACATCCTAGTCCACATAGCGCAGCTTAAATTGTCTGCTTTTTAAGCTTTCAGGAATAGATTCTTTTTCCTTTATGTATGAGGTGGAACATTTTTTCAGTGTTTTGTGGTTTGCTGAATGATTTATTATTATTAATAAATATATTATGAACTTATACACCTTACATGAATGTGATATTGGAAATATTAATAGTTGAGTGAGATGTGATCCGTTTCTGAAAATTGTTTCATTCAGAACATCTAAATTTAGTATCTAGGATATTCATGAGAATGAAAAGTCAGCAGACTTGGCAACAGGAGCTAGCAGCCATGATTTTAATAATGTTGGTAGCAAAGATCTGTAGACTAAAATGTTGGCTAACCTCTATCTCTAACAGAGAAACAGTAGTCTGTCATAAACCTTGGTGTCTCTTGATGTCTTGCAGGATGTCAGTAAGCGCATGTCTCTGCCCATGGACATCCGCCTGCCTCCAGAGTTTCTCAAGAAACTGCAGCTGGAGAGTGAAAACTCACCACTGTGCAAACCTGCCAGTCGCATATCTCGACGGGCCTCTCTGGTTGGTGCTCTATATTACTATATGCTTTATAATATACTGTCTAATACTGGATGTTAGAATACATATAAAGCCTATAAAGCCAATATTTCATATCTCATACTGACTGCTGCAAGGTTTTTTGTTTCGCTCCCATTTAAGCAGCCATACTGACTTCTTGTTTACAGCGTATTTATTAAGTTACTCTTGAAACAGTGAATGTGTCAGCTGCTTTTTCAGAGCATATTTCTTTTCTGCAAATCACTTCTTGTCTTTCTACCCTCGTATTAATACTATTATCATTTTTTTTCTTCTGTATTAATATTACAGTCCAGTGTATTCCTTGAATTAATGTTTTTCAATTTTGATGTTGCAACAGTTCAATCAATCAGAGGAGAGAATCAGAAGCAGTCAACACTATGAGATTCACAACATTTTTCTTTATTTCCCTTTAGTCTGACATTGGCTTTGGGAAGCTGGAGACATACGTGAAGCTTGGCAAACTGGGCGAGGTACATCACTGTGGATTCCTACATGTTCGCCCTTTAAACAATTTTCAGACTGTCAGCTGCCACACACTCCAGCAAAGGATTAGTGTCGATCTATTCCATTCACTGCTGCCGCATCTGAGCATTACATTATGCCTGGAGTTAACTTTATTGAACAAGAATAAAAGAAGTCTCTGGTGTTGTCTGTGCAGTCATTAGACATATTAGACTCAAATCATTAGAGTCAAATCTCTCAGGGGAGCCCAGAGCCTATTGCAACAGGTACAGCACATCTACAGTAGCTTTGTTTATATGCCTACAGTATACCCATGGTGTCCATTATCCCGCCTTAGCTCTGCATGACCGGCTCGGCTGAACAATTTAAAAAAATCTACGTTCAGTACGCTCAGATGTGTTGCACTGAAGATAGCACGACACCACTGATGCATAAAAACCCCACATCATTTATCTGAAAATCACAGCCTTAAGGAAGAGGCAGAAGCTTTCTGCATTAGGTCAGTCACAAGACACGGCAACCAATAACATCAGTGAGGGATCGACAAGAACTGCTATTATGACCACTGCTTCATGAAGCCATAGTTTGATTTATATGCAGTGGAAAACAGTGGTTTTAGTGTAACCATCATAAAAGTACCTATTGTACTGCTTTTGCGTAATGTCTGCAAGAATTTTCTGCCCGAAGTGGCTGTTCTACATTTAGAACACCTACAGTCAACCACATAACCTGCAAAATCCCAGGATATACTGTATGTAGAGTAATTATGACTGAGCAAGACAAGCTCTAACAGTCAGTATCCTAAATCCCAATAATCAGATCCTGTGGAAATAAATATGCATTTAATTAATGGATTAAATCAAAGCCTGTCTGAGATGCTTGCATTACTTTGAAGTAATGCTTTGATGGTGCTGGTGGGTGATAGCGGTTAAAACTTGTAGCCTCTTTCAGTCAGCTGCAATTAATTATCTGCTGAGCTTTATGTTTATGTGCTACTGTAGAGATAATGACGAGAAAGTAAACAGGCAGCAACAGTAAACACATTTCAATCAAATTATCTTAGTTATTCTGTTCCAATTAATAACAAAAAAGGGCATATCTGCTGACGTGCACATTTTGTAGAATGTGGTGTTATCAGAATGTCAACTAGATTTGTTTGTAGGGGACGTATGCGACAGTGTTCAAAGGACGAAGCAAACTAACAGAGAACCTGGTGGCACTGAAGGAGATTCGGCTGGAGCACGAAGAAGGAGCGCCATGTACTGCTATCAGAGAAGGTACACACACATTAACAATCACACACAAAAACACGCAAACACACACACGCTTTTAGGTCAAGGTTGAGGACAAGGTGTGCTGCCCTCCAGTGGATAAGAATTCTATTTTAAGGCCAATTGTACCAAAATGTACTAATGTTAATTGACAAAATAACACAGGGCTACTATGAACTGACCTTGGGGTTTTTCAGATAATCAGTAAGGATCAGGTTATGAGCACATAAAACATGTTGTTTAACCACGCTGGAAATAAAAAGTGTATAGTTGCTCTGATGTGCTACTATGCAAGGTGAACATGTCGACTGTCATACGGGGGGGGTGTAAATACAGGGATTAAAGCACATGTTCAGACAGTTTCTGCTGGAAGGCATTTGTAGTGTTGGATGTTCACATGAACAGTGACATAACCACTTTTGGCAAAAATGGAGGCAGGAGGGGAGAGCTCTGGAGAGAAAAGTTAAAACTCTGGCTTATTTCTCACCTTCCCTCAGTTGGCCAGTGATAACCTGAGGTGTATGTGAACACTGGATTGTAATTTCTTTCCCCTGTGTGACTATTTGACAATTCGATAGAACAGTAGATAGAACAGTTCTGATAGAACGTACTGCCTGCATAAACCTCCTTCTGTGTTCAAAGTTGAACTGAGGCAGATGCCATGCCATGCCATGTAATTATGCTATTTTGTCATGGCCATATTGGATGTGTTGACTTTAGACTTAGATTTATGAAATTGGACTCTCCACTGTACATGGGCAGGACCACAGAGACACATTTTAGTCAGACAAAACAGCTCAACTCAACTGTCCTCCCTTCTGTCCTCCAAGTGTCTCTGCTGAAGAACCTGAAACACGCCAACATTGTCACTCTGCACGACATCATCCACACCGAGCGCTGCCTCACTCTAGTGTTCGAGTATCTGGTGAGTACATTCAGCATGCAGGTGTTCAGAAGATATTGATCCCAGTTACACAAGTGGAATCTGGCCAAATTTAAATGTATGAACACGGTAGCTGACTGTAGTCGTTCTGTCTTCCAGGACAGTGATCTTAAACAGTACTTGGACAACTGTGGGAATCTCATGAGCATGCATAATGTCAAGGTGAGTCACACGTAAAAGAAATGACTCATTAGCAGCTGCACGAGATAGCAAGAACACTGTTTACTGTATACCAAAGACAGACAGGGACAAACGTACAAAATGACTCAACTCAACTGAGTTTGTATTTCATTGGAACTATTCCTTTCTAAAAATGTATGAAGATGTCTAATTCCTGGTCACTTTCCCACAGATCTTCATGTTTCAGCTGCTGCGTGGCCTGTCCTACTGCCACAAGAGGAAAATCCTTCACAGAGACCTAAAGCCTCAGAATTTGCTCATCAACGACAAGGGCGAGCTCAAACTGGCAGACTTTGGTAGGAAAACCTGCAGATGTGTAGCGTAAATGGACGTCAACAAATGCAAATGCAGTGGAGGCAACTCAAACACTTAGGAATTAGATCGCATGCTTCCTGCCTTTCCAATTATATTTTATTGGCACTCACAGATCTCCTGTCTTGATTACTTTAGCACCTTTACTTTCCGTATCCTAGCAACTGTGCCCCTCTCTCTGAGTTTTCTCAATTTTGTTCTGGAAGTTGGTAAATAAACCCACCAATATTCCCTCACTATTTTTCACTATTTCATGTTTTAACGAAAGTCAGTGAATGAGACTGTTCAAGGAACTATTGCAATGTTTCATTCTATGGTGACACTGATGATCACTTTATGAGATCACAGCATGTAGAGGTTATGGCTAACCATGATTGGCACGGTTGGCCTTGGGCACAGACATGAAAAATGGCCCCACTCCTTCTACATAAGAGCAACAGCCTCTGATTGAAAGAGACGCAACTCGTCGCTTTGTATCTCTTTGTTATTGTGTCTAGTCATACTGTCTGATTTCTGTCAGTGACTTCCATACTTGGGGTAGGGGATTAGAGAAACCTGATTTCCCCAGGTATTCTGCCAGATTTCTCTCCTGGAGAATACAGATTTCTCTGCCTTGTTAATGCATAGATGGGTTTCTAATCTTCTGCCTTGTGGTTTTATCTCTTTAAATCTGACGGCCTGTAGCCTGCTCCACAAATTCCCGTTTCTCCTCTGCTCTCTGTATTGCGCACAGCGGACTTCCGCCCCGACGCACATGCGCACACAGACACACACAGACACACACATGCACACACAGACACACACAGTGACAAGTAAGCACACACACGACAGCAGACTGAAATATGTTGAGTCAAACACCTGAAAAGCACAAAAAAAATCTGCATTTCCTAAACGCTCTATGCTCCCCCAGCGTTGTTAACTAAGGGGGAACACATTTTAAAATTTTACATGGACGCGATTTTTGTTATTATTTTTAAATTTTCTCACGTACCCCCTGGAGTGTCTGGCCCTGTATTCACCAATCTATACGTTGTTACAGAATATATACTAGATTTGAATATTAACGCACTATATGAGATTGTGTTGCATCATAATATTACAACAGACACCTGAAGAGACATAGTAATAATTTCAAGTGACTTTTGGTGCAAATGTTTCCAACGTGAAAGAGGTTGAATATTTGCACAAAATGCACACTTGCAAAAAGTAACCTTAGCTGAAACCCATTCTTCTGTTACTGACATCTCATTAACTTTAAACCTTCCGTTGTACAGGTCTGGCAAGGGCCAAATCTGTCCCCACTAAGACCTACTCCAACGAAGTGGTAACTCTGTGGTATCGACCCCCTGACGTGCTGCTGGGCTCTACAGAATACTCCACACCCATCGACATGTGGTGAGTAGTACATGGGTATTTGATCATCAGTAGTCTGACATGTACATGGTGAACATCTGCTTGCTTTGCTGTATTACTGCATCACAGTCAGTGGTTCACAAACACGTAATACAAGAAACCTTTCTTTGTCAAAGCAAATCATGTTATTTTTTATTTATTCCCTATTTATTAGTAAATGAACTGGCTACCATCTGATAACTTTGTGTTCTCAACTTTCTTTCAGTAACACATTTTATGAGCTGCTCAGTAATTGAAATGTCCAACTGAGACGAGATTGTTTTTAAAGTCCCCCTTCTCTCAGAAAAAATGTGTTTTGCTTATCATTACTTCACTTGGATGTTTGGACAATCTTTTATGTGCACAGTTTGACAGCAGAAGGCTGTTTTCACATTTATCTGATGAAGGAGGATAGTTTCTCTCTGCTAAAATAGTGTGATATTACAATTTGTTCTGAAGCAAATGGTCCAGCATGAAATGAGGAAACCTGCAGTTCCATTCAGACTGGGCTGTTGAAATTTCCCAGTTCTCAGTTTGAAATTTTAACTGAAACTCTCTCTGAAGTCAGATTTCAAATCGGAAAATCAGACGAGCCTTATCAAAATCCAAGATGTCTGCTACGCACATTAACAATGTGAATACTGTATTAATAAACTGTTTATCATAGACGGTTCTCTATTATTAGAACACATTTTCTTTATGATCCAACAACATGCAATGTCATGTTTTCTCAGGCTGATTTGATCTCGACAGTGCTGACATCCTGAACTCTGTCACAAAGAACATAGGCTCCCCAAAATCCCACGTCCCACTCTTGGTAAAGAGTGATGCAGTCATTTGGTGAATTAGGTGGATATGTAAGCTTGAAGATCATCCAGGATTTCCATGAATCATGCATATCTATTAAAATCTCCCAGGTTATTAGCAGAATAATGAGTCACTAGTCACACAATGGAGTGTAATTCATCTCATCATAATGCATTCTCTGTCTGTGTGTTTTTTGCTCATTAGCAGTTTGTCATGTTGAGGAAACCTGCACAACTCTTGTACATCACTAAGGATTAAATGTGGCTGTCTAGCAACATGACAGACTTTTCTGAGCTCACCTAACTAGAAATCCATCATTTGACCACAGGGCGCCTCTTCATCACACTTTCGTGGATGGAACAAAAGGCTGCACTGTGCCCACTCACACCAACCACGTTTGCGCTCGTCATCAGTGCTCTTTGAAGTGTGTTTGCTGAACAGGGCTTCACATAGAGTTTCAAAATGTTGGATGAACTGTTCATCCCCTCCCTTTTCTTCCAGGGGCGTGGGCTGTATCCTGTATGAGATGGCAACAGGTCGTCCCCTGTTTCCTGGTGCCACTGTGAAGGAAGAATTACATCTAATTTTTAGGCTCCTTGGTAAGAGAGCTGAATAATATAACACTATATTACAGGCCAGACTAATATCATATCTATATATGATAATATACAGAATGTATGTTGTATGTATGTATGAATGTATGTTATACCTTATTCTCATTTTGATTATGTCATATAATACAAGATCAAAGAGAAAGTGAAACGAGCAGTCGTCCTGGGAGTGTGACTGGATCAGCCAGAGGTACTCCTCATAGTTCTGATTGAAAAGGTGAAACTTGGAAAAGGAGTACGTGGATCAGTGCCATGAAGACTGGGCTGAACAGCGGCTCATTGGTAGACTGGCGCAGTAGTGACTATCGTAGAAGAGACCACTTGATTTGTTCTTTGGCAGACTGAAGAACCTGGGTGACTGTCTGCTCTGTCAAAGGCACATCATCCCCTCTGAGAGCCACTAGTGAAAACTAGTAGTATAAATGACAGTGTCCTGTGAGAGCAGATGACCACACATTTACTCTGTTCTTTGTCTTTCAGGCACTCCAACAGAAGACACTTGGCCTGGTATCAGCAGCAATGATGAATTTAGGTCCTACCTCTTTCCTCAATACAAGCCTCAAGCTCTCATCAACCATGTGCCCAGGTAACAGGTTTTCTGCAGAGGTGATGGCGTTTTCTGTTTGTTTTACCATAAGGAGAAACTTAACAAGTTTGACAAATTGTTGAGTATTATGGTGTTTGGGTCAGTTAAACAGAGTAAGTTATGGGTAATTAATATTATGCAATTTCCTGCCTAATGAAACATTACAGGTGAGGGAATGTATGTTGATATGTGTAACATTAATATTGTACAGGAAATTACAATCAGCATATCAACCAGCACTACTGTTCAAAGTTCTTCATACAGCTGCAGCAGGGGGCTATCATCTGCCAGTGACTGGTAGAAGATATAGGAGAAAAAGATCAGCTTGAGAAGTTGCAAACTATTCCTTTAATCTGTAGTAAAAAGAATAAATTATGTGTTGTTTTGTGATAATAAGATTAGAGGAAATATACTTTTTAGTGAAAGAATCAAAAAGTGGAGTGATGTCATTACTTAGTAGTTATGTAAATGTACTTACCTCTAAATGCAAAGCACGGCCATGGCCAATGGGAATGTCCAGAATCATCCTCTGGTTAATTATAGGTAGGTAGACAGTGACACAGTTCTGCTCTGTACACTTAAACTGAATTATTTAAGCATAAAGATTAATCAATTATGTAGATATTACAACTATTTTTATACATAGTCCTCATGGTATAAATCCTCAAAGTAATAGGACAAACTAATAACCGTAAATGGATGATTACTTTGTGTTTGCTTTGATTTCCAGTAATACTGCTGCTTGTAAAATTTCCCGGAATAGTGATAACACAAGCTGAATGTCTCATGTTTGTCTTAATCAGGTTGGACACAGAGGGGATTGACCTTCTGTCTGCTCTGTTGCTGGTATGAGACAGCTGCACGATGACTGTCACACACCTGGATATGAGAAAGAATTGAATTGTGATTTCAGACAAAGTCTAATGAACTGCTTTTGTGATGTGATTGCAGTACGACTCCAGGAGCAGAATCTCCTCTGAAGCTGCTCTACGGCACCCTTACTTCCTGAGTCTGGGAGATAACATACACAATTTGGCAGACAGTAAGACACGCACAGCGCAAAACAGCACAATGTACTTTTACTGTGGCCTTTCTAAAGAACATAGTTGATAACAGTGTTTTTTTTTTTTGTCCAATTGCCCAATTATGACCAAAAGGTACACAGTGCTTGCACAGAAAAATGCTCATGTTAGTTTTTTTTTTAAACTGCAGTTAAAACGCTCAGTTTACCAGTCCTAAATACTTTGCATTATCTGGGTTTTTGTCAGTTACCACATAATTACATTAACAATCTTTTACATTTAGACATCCCAGTGAATGATTGCATTATTAGTATTGTTTTTAGTATTCTTTTACTATATGGTATTAGAAATCCCATATTCAGTAGTGGAGTACACATCATAACTATTTAAGATACTATAGTTTATAAAAACAACCACATTCTACACTGACTCATTCCAGGTTTCACAGGTTGCTCTCACTTCATTGTGAAGTAATAGTCAACCTTTTTAAATGCCATGCTTCCTCCAATATGAATGTGAATGTTTAGACGTTTCAAGTTCTCCCGATGATTAGTACAGTCTTTATATGAGCCAAAAATCTGCACGACTGGAGAGGTGAAAATGCCAGTGTCAAGAATATATTGTAAGAGTAGTATATTAATGTAGCAACACAAAATGTGTAGTACCTTCTCTAGGCCAAGGCTGTACTGTAGCAGTATTTTACACTATTTATTGATATATAAATAGCTTATAGAAGGTAGACAGAGTAGTAGTAGTTACAGATCTGTAAAATGTGATCTGCATATTTCAAATTTGGAGTTGGAGATTAACTACCGTAAATCACAGTATAGCACACGCTTTGTTGTTTATGTATCTTTTTTCCTCTGCTTTTAAGATGTCCCGTGTCCTTTATTTTAGCTGGCTCAGTATTTTCCCTCAGAGAGGTGCAGCTCCAGAAAGACCCAGGCCACCGCAGTTCAGTGTTTCAGCCTTTAAGTAAGTTACCTGCCACACAACCTCACATAACATAACATGACTTCACTACAAGCTTTGGTCCATTTACTGTGTTTATTCCCTCACATAGTGAGCATCTACAATATAATAGTCGTGTACATGGAATATGTTCTACATTGTTTATGTGTGTAAATTCATGCACACATCCTGTGTGGAATGCTCATTTGTTTTATTCTTGTATTCCTATGCTGTTTAGTTTTATAAATGGCTTACAGAAGTCTATGACAATAACTATGATATCGATACTCTTAAAACTGCAAGTTTGCAAAACAGCATTAAACACAACTTTGTTTTCCTCCTGACCACAAAAGTTGAAATGTGTCTGCAGACATACTTAGCTAATTAGCAGAACTCTGGAACAAGCCAGCAGGCTGAGTTTGACACAAATAAAAAAAAAAAAAAAAACTAAACACAGAAGTCTCAGAGGAAGTAATAAGAAAATAAAAACAAGGAGTTGTGTAATTATTACTGTCACCAATTATATACCCCAGTAAAGCTTTTTAATATACTTGATAACTATGACTTTATTTGATCTTACTTTATTTTAGACCTATATTAATAATATCAAGGATATGCTTATACTGTAAGTAGTGTAAAGTCATAAGGGAAAGTATGGGTCATAGCATCTGTACTTGTAGAATGATGCTACATCAATTGTTCTGTCCTCAGGTCGAGGAAAGAACCGAAGACAAAGCATCTTCTAGAGGTCGCACAGAGGAGGAGCAGATCCACACAGGAAAGAGGAGCTTTCGTTTCAGTCCACAGCACAACTCTGAACATTCACACACTCACTCATTTTCACGGCAGCTGACCACAGAGTCACACAGGGTTTCTGGAAATACACTTACTGTACTTAAAATGACTGAGTTGAGATACACACTCCATCCCTGCTCACACCCGCACACACACAAACACACATATTTTAGCTCACATTTTGCAGTGATCAGTGGTCAGTGACACTGATTGTGTAGCCATTACCTTGTTGCACCCTAGACACCGGATATTTAAGTAGCCTGCCAACGCACACTTACACACATGCATACACACACATATATTTCCAAACCCAAGAAAAAAAAAACTGCTCCATTCTGTTTGAGTTCACAGATACAGTACACAGACAACTTCAACTGTCTAAGGTAGCTACCACATCTGAAAACATTATATAGTTATGTCTGAATATGTCTGGAACAAAAAATACACTACAGTTGTTTGAATGGAGGTCATATCAGTTAAGTATCATTTGCTTACTGTTTTGTCTTAACATTTTGCTTATCTCTTAACCAAAACACCACAATGTAGCTTAAAAATACAATCTTTGATTTTGTTCTAGCATCTAATAGTGCCTCCAAGATCAACAGTGGCATTCTGATGTGTGGGTATTTTCAGGGCTGTAGCTAGGATTTTACAAGTACTGGGGTCATAAGTTCTCTGGGCACGCCCCTCACCACCAGTTTGCCCAAGAACCATCATTTATTTGTTTAGTTAACTGTTGAGCTGCTGTTTGTGTTAAATTTATTTTCCATGAGGGTCTAAATATTTTTTCTCCATGATTAAAGTTCACATACACTTTATTTGTTAGGATTTGGTCTTTGAATAGTTAATTGTCAACAATTTGAAAATACTGGAATTTGCATATAAAATACCTAACCCCATCACAGTCACATAAACAGTGGTAATAGTTAATGCCCTGGATGCAGTGGTCAAATAACAAACTCATGGTGTGCATCTTGAACATGATGGGTAGCTACATATGTATATGTGTCAGCAAGCTAATAAACTGGCATAACTAAACAAAATCAGATTTATCTATGATGAAATTAGTAGTTCCAGAAAATCACTGGTGTGCCAGCTAAGGGTTATGTGACCTGCAAATCTTAAAGTACATACATAAGCAGCTCACATCTTGAAATAGTAGAAACAAGCTGTTCATTTCCAGTAGCTCTGCTCAAATAAAGCACTTCACCTACCATAGAATTTGACTCCATTATGAATAGAGAACTTAAATGTATTCGTGTCGACACACTTGCCTTGCTACAGCACCTCCGTTTCAACTCACTGTGGGGTATTGTTCCATACAGTTACTGCTGACTCTCACTCCAGTTTCTGAAGTTGCCTTAGTAAAATGTGCATGATATTTTGGCTCGTGAAGAATCTATATTTGATCTAGTGTAGCCAATGTGTTAAGAAGCTTTGTCTGTAAATAACAAGTGTTTGTGTTTCTTGGTCTCTTATTTGCACAAACCAGAAGTGTCCTCTGAAGCCTGCTCCTTTCCCTCTGTGTCTTGCTTACATGGTTTCAAAGTATAACCCTGTATTGTACTAAAATTTCTTAACCCCAGACCAGTGAAGTGGGAAAGTATGTCCTATGTACAAGTGCTTTCTCTTAGCAGTCTACTCTCAGTAGGAGTCACGACTACCCCTGTTTTGCACAGCTCTATTGGACCTATTGCCAGGGAGCAGCCTTAGACTGTAGCTTTAGGCTCTAGATAAGTCAGTGGATCAAAATACATACCGTTAACATACAGTTGTGGCACAGATACAAACGTGAACATTTCAAATCCTCTTCCTTTTCTAAAGTTGTTCGGTATCTTTGTGATTTACTTGGATTGAACTTAGACAGTATGCTTATACCATAAATGATAAAATGATCTGCAGACAGGATCCTGATGTGAGCCAACTACAATGGGTCGAGACCACATTAACGACCTGTGGTGTGTGCGTGATCAATGTTAAATTAATGGTGCAATATCAATAAGACACTAAAGGTCTGTGTGGAATGAAATAGTGGCTTCCTATCACCATCATTCTTCCAGTCACTAAAACTGCACTACACTTTCTGATCAGCAGATGATTAGTTAAGGAGTCACGTGTAAAGATGTCACTTTCATTCATTTACTTATTTCTTGAGATTGAGTTATGTTGACCGAACATGTTTTAAAATATAGTGTAGTAAGATACATTTCTTATGTATATAATCAGATTTCTAACTTCATTCAGGTCATAGAATACCCAAAAAGTCAACAGCAACTGGACAAAGACATTTTGCCTTTGATTTAAAAGGCTTTCTGACTTGTGGGGAGTCCAGGCTAAAGTGTTTTTCAAATGAACTAACTCATAGCATTGTGTTTTGGTGAAGATTCTCAGTCATCCAGGTGAGGTTGAATCGTGGCTACTGGACGTCCTTTGTTGTTGGGTGAAACCATACTGGAGGATAAATCTGAAGATTCTAACCAACTTTCCTCAGATTGAGGAAGCTACTCGGATGAGTTGAGTAGCATTTCGACCTCACTAGAAGGAAGTCCAGATGCCATGACTCAACTTGCATACTGTTGTGTTGTTTAGCCACATCTAAAGAGAGAGACCTGCCTTCAGACAAAGATTGCTGCTGACAACATGGTGGACTGAAATGGTCTTTATGGAATGTTTTTGCATCTTATTGCTTTGACCATTGTCTTTCCCAACCTTAACCCTTTGTCAATATCGCATTTTTTGTCTCAAGGACCATCTTCTGCCAAAATACAGAACATGGTTCCAGCTAATATCTTCTCTCATGTTTGTCTCCAATCAGAAATCCAGGTGATCCAATATACCTGCAGTCACCGAGGTGAGATAAATGCAATAAGCAGATGGGGGTAACTGAGAACAGGGTTTCACCTTGTATGAAAGAGACTTTACAAAGTAGTTATGTGGTTGACAGCAAAGTTCAAATCTT
>JAUBNQ010000023.1:523471-537970 GCA_032353495.1 Ctenopoma kingsleyae
ATTTGTTCCCTAGAATATCTATAGATAGAGATAGATATAGATATATATATCTATATCTATCTATATCTATATATCTATATCTATATCTATATATAGATATAGATATATATATATTCATTTCAACACTGATGAGTCAGAAAGATAGAGTTGTTTTAGTGATTTGAAATCAATCACTAACTACAGAGAAAACGCTGTGGTGATCACACAAACCCAGCAGCTAAGGTCTGCATCCCATCAGGAGAAAAAAAGGGCTGAATCGTACATTTAATAAGGATATTGTTTAGTCCATCACTGGGTTAGTAGATTCCAGAAGATGAGATGAGCTGTCAAGATCTACCAGACACAGCCCAGATGACAATGACTGACTGATTAGTCTGCTCCATCATACCTTTCATTCACAGCTGCCTGTAACAGTGTTTGGAAATGTCGGAAGCAAACAACACAATCAGTCAACATCAGCTCGAGATGTGAGCAGAATAAACTCTGAGAACCTGTCTCCCCAACCACACAGCTGAAGTTAGTCTAGTTTTAGCTTACATACTTAATGCGCCAACATCACTTTTAATGGCACAAACACTTCTTGTGGTTACATTAGATCATAAAACAGCACCACAAATGCATCACTGTCTGCACTGCCAAAACATCCTGGAACCTCTGAACGATCTCACAGCTACAAGAACATCTGACAGCAGAGAACAAAGCTCCATCAACTGAAAGACTGATTCCATTTTTGCGTAAGTGTGAAGGAGGTTACGTTTTTACATGTGCGTCTTTATGTTGTAACAAACATTTTGAGCACATTGCCTTCCTCACACAACTAACTGCTCAATAACTTGGTGTGTTACTGCCACCTGTTGATCAGTGGAATACTGTGAAGCAATAATAGATTAATGAAATAGAGCACTCTTGAACCAAACTCATGCTTAACAACTGATGAGCGCAGCAATAATCAATTCAAAAACATTACATAAACACCAAGTTACATGAATTATAAATTAAACAATAACTGTATTTAAAATTACAGTACAGACTCAAGTCTGTTGCCATTCAACCATAGTGAAGACAAAATCCAAAGTACTAAGTACAACAGACACACTGCACAACTTGCAGCTTCACTGGAGAATCAACACTAGATCAAACTACCTCTGCTGTATATACTGTAGTACAGTACATCATCTGTAACATTCACCAGCTGCTCTGCTACTGTTAAACTTTGCCGTTAGCATGAGCTTTGGATAGTTAACGCTAAACCACAGTTTCCACAAAACAACGCTGCTTCAGTTCAGTTTAATGTGGAATTCATCCTCTGAGCTGAAACATAATCAGGTCAGTGTGTGAAAGGAAGGAACTGGATCATTACCTGCAGCTCGTTTTCTCTTCGGCCCTCTCTTGCCTGGTTTCTCCACCTTGGCTTTCTTTCCCTTTTTCCCTCTTTTTTCTTCATAATCGCTTCCTCCGTCTTCATCCTCTTCCTCTCCAAATTCATTGTCTTCATCATCGCTGCCAAAATCATCTGCAGCAGCGAGACAAAGGTCAGTGAGCCAGCTCTCCAGAGTTCAGTCCCCACTAATCCAATTCCAGCTGTTGCCATCTCTTTAATCTAAATCAGAGAAAAGAGCGACTTACCTGCTGAATCATTTTTGGATTTAGAGAGCTTTTCGTCCGAGTCCTCACTGGAGCAAAGAACAGGAAAGAACAGAGTCTTAGCGTCTACAGTAAGAATAACCAGGGAGACTATGAACAAGATTCAGATTTTATCTGTATTTCACTGACTTCTGGTACTAAAAATTCATTTCAATCAGCGGCCATTTTTAAATTTACCCATTGTACATCTGACACTTATAATAATAATAATAATAAAAATTATCTATGAAGTTTACTTAATTCTCTCAGATTGGGGCCCATTTGTTCACCTGCATGTCTGCCAACAAACTGGTTAAAGTACATGATCAGCATGCACGTGATTGTTGTGATGGGAGAAAGACGACTAAGTGTACACTAAGGCACAGTTCCCTCCGTTAAAGTGCTGAACAGCCCCTGCAACTATAAGCTAAGTTCCAACTATAACAGTTTGACTATTGTTGACTGGCTAAAAATCAGCCCTGCCGCTGAGCAGAGTGTGCAGCATTTTTTCTGTTTCTATTGTTCATCAATTCTAAGATGAGGCAGAGGGTGCTTTTTGCCCCACCTTTCACTGTGGCCATTTCAAAGCATGTTGCACTTACATGTGGTCAGATGACACTTTGGTATATTTCAAGTAGGGCTGGTCGATATGTACGAAAACTCATATCTCGATATTTTTAAGCTGAATGGCGATATATGATATACATCTCGATATTTTTTGATCCCATGAAGTAATTACAAAAAGACAACTATGGGACAAATTTTCATGTTCCAAATTTAGTTAGTTATTTTTTATATTTATCTTTATAGTTATTTTATTAATATATGACAAACTATTGGCAGTTTAGACAAATTTGGCACAAATGAAATAGGTTTTGAAAAAAAAAAAAGTCTAGTCTAGTTTTGTGGTGTGGTTTGTTTAGGGGCTGGGGGTTGAAGTGACTTCACGGCCGCGGTGGCAGCGCGCAGTTTAACACACTGTTCGTACTCATCTTACTGCGCTGTTTGAAGATTTGAAGTGCTTGAATCTTTCATTAGAACTTGTGTTCGGCTTTTTCTACATAACACATTCTGCTGCTCATCTGACGCTTGGAATCCGAACTATCTCCACATGATTGAGCCACTGCTTTTACGTTTACTAATCTGCTCCTCTCCTCCTCACCGCCCCTCCTGCTTTCTTCCTTTCTCCGCTGCTTTCTTGAAGCGACATGAAGGGGCGGGCAGTAAGCTGTGTTCAGAGGGGGAGTGCGGCGGGGCTGTCTGTGAGTTGTCAGACAACAAAACAGGAAAGAGTCAAAAGAGCTCTATCGAGTTTTACGATAGTGTCTCATTTCATATCGCATTTAGAATTTATATCGATAATTTTAAAATATCGATATATCACCCAGCCCTAATTTCAAGTATTCCCTTCAACAATAAATTAGATTTCAGGACCCTGTGTCAGGCACATTTACAAACAGACAGTGTGGAAAAAAAGGAGTGCCTCATAAATCATTGTGTTTACACCCATAACTCTGCAGTTCTTCATACATGTGCTGTAGGTGGGGATGTAACCATAACTGCTTTCATGATAAACCATGGTAAAATTCCCTGCAGTTAGTATTGTCGTTCATCATTTTAATTATCATTAAAACTGATTAAAACTTAGTAACAGTCTCCCACACAGACTACAGACCTGGACTTAGTGCTTGTTAGTCTGTTAGCTCATTGATAGCAGCTACACCTGTGTGATTCCTGCTGCCTGCGAAGAGACTCGCTGTGCTGCTGCATTTTGGTTATGGTAGTATATTTTACAGGTGTGTGTCAGAGAGAGAGATAGAATATTAAAATTAATATAAACAGTAACAAAATAATAAGATTAATAATAATTGTTATTATTATTATTGTGTGTATGTGTATCAGTACTTTCTGAAGCTGTACTTTTAACAATATTTTAACAACAGTGTGATAATACTGATATCTGTGATCACTCTGGTAACTATAATTATGATACTAAATGTTTATACTGTTTTAAGTGTAGGTATTCCAGAGAGATGACCTAGCTTAACTAAAGCAAAGCAGGACACAGCTAATGCATCAGGTCAGTGTGCAGAACTATGAAAGTGTATCAATTATAAATACTGGTATGGGTTTCTAGAATAGTTATTATGCTTCCCTGTGTGACAGTGGTTTCTGGCAGCCACACTATCCCTTGACAATTTCAGAGAGGCAGCACAAGTCCCACCCATGATGAATCAAATGCAGCTTGCCTCCCTCCCCCACATTCTCCTCCAGCTGAGTTTACTTCTCTCTTCCAGATCACCCACCATCCCTGCTGTCCCCGACACATTGCTGCTACAGCACACCTGGATGTCTCAGCTCCAAACCAGGGATTTGACCAGTTACCCGTTTCCCCATCTCAGTACCCCAAATAAGTTACTCAAAGCCTCTTATCCTTTGTTGCACCTGCCCTGCTATCTCCCAGTGTCTTAGTGCTGACTGTGCCCATATGCCTCTGGTGGATTTCATTTCTCTCCTGCTCATATGATGTTGCTGTGTTCCTGCTGAATGCTCATGATTCAACCTGATCCTTCCTGCATCTGTATGTTGCTGCAAAGTCTGTTTCTATGCTGCAGGATTGATTTATATTGCTGCAACATATGTTGATGTGTTTTGCATTTAAGACAATATAATTCACCAATTTAAAAACTAGAATATAAACATATTGCAGGAAGCTATTAGACACTGTCAGTCATATTAATCTGCACAGAGGAGCTCACCTGTCATCCTGTGAGTTCTTCGAGCGCTTGTGCTTGGGCTCCCGAGGGGCTGTGTGCACCTTCTTGGGCTTATCGTCACTGTACTCCTCATCTACAGAGAAAGGACAAGGTTTTAGTCTTTTAATCAAATGCAATGTTCATATTACCGCTAACATGTTTTTGTCTTGTCTGCTTTTTAACAGTAATATTGAGACATACGTGAAAAACAATACAAAAAATTATACAAGAAAGTAAAGTAACTTTTTTTCCAAATCATTTTCGCACCTCATGATGTATTTAATTTCTAAGATCAGCAAACAGCAGACATACCTTTTTTTTCCCCCATTTAACCGTATATTTTTCCAGAAGACACTGCACATTTGAATACCATTATATAAATCTTGGACACCACTGGAACACACCTAAAACGTCTCTTACCTGCGTCGTCAGACTCGTTGAATTGTGAGTAGTTCACCACTTTCCTGTTCCTGTAAAAGAAAAAAAAGAAAGTACACATTGCATCAGATTCCATTTACAAAAGGACAAAGTTACTTCACTGCTCTGATATTGGACATGGCAGTGGATGCAGAAAGGTGGGGGAGTAGAGGCAACAAAGATATTATATGTCATGTACAACTCAATTCAACAGGCACCAACAAGTCAGTATGAATGTCTTGGTGGTATTATTTGGATTGAGAAGCCACAAACAGTTACTAAACTAGACACTGATGAACCCTCTACAGTTTCTCTGGCTAATTTGGCGAAGTGTAAGAAGGAAGCCTCAGGTGACAGCAACCTCAGCTGCAGTTCAGGTAACACACCAGTAGGTGTGTTGGTGCAAGTTCCTATATTTAGGCAAGTTACTATGAACTGCAGCTTTAAAAACACTATTTAAATTCCTGCACACACAGAAAACAAAACACAAAGTATAAAACAAAAAGTAAAATAAAACCCAGATTCTTCTGCAAACTGCATGAAAACTAACTGCATACATGTGGACTCTAACCAGGTTAAATACTATGCTGGAGCAGTGTGGCATGTGTGGAGCTGCAAAGGGGTGGGAGGGGTAACAGTGCCATAAACCTTTACAACTGCTTAGATTACAGCAATGGGCACAGGCGCGCACACCAACCCACAACCTGACACTCACCACAATAAAAGCCTCAGATATGTGCAACAGCAGCCAGTCACATGCCGCCAAGCTTTCCACACACAGCCACTCACCTATCAGCAATACGAGACAGAGCAACATACTATTTTCCAACCAGCTCCATTCTAGTGGGTGATGATGTGCAAATCTGATGATGCAAATCATCACATAGGGGATCGATATTCAGCACAGTTAACCTCATTCTTGGGCAGAGTGGTACTATATGACAATACTTTTAGGAAGTCTCGTGTGTAGTGTGTATTGCAGCTGTGATTTGACTTTTGACACATCAACCAAAAACTGAAACAGATAAAGGGAAAAGGTCTTTCACAAGGCTATAACGATAAATAAGCAATAATTAGCTGATTAATGAATCAAAAGAAAATGTATAGACTTTTTTATAAACTATTTTGTCATACACACAAATACCAAAAAATCTGTTTTTATTTTTGTCTTGTGTTTAGTGAAAATTAACAGCTGTTGTTGAGTAATACTGACTGATGAAAGTAGAAATGACCAGAGTAATTGCAGATTAAGTTACAACATGTCTGTATGTAGCACATTCTAGGATATGTTTGTCAGATTAATAACAGCACTCTGCAATCTGGTTTTATATCTGGGTTTAACTTATAGTTACATGTTAGCATATCATTCTATTAAAACCTTTAAAGTTTGGTACTGCAACTAATGGTCGTTTTTATAATTGATTAGTTGGCTAATACTTATTATCAACTAACAGATTCACTATACTGCATCATATTTAAGATATATCACAAAATATTGAAAAACCAATTGTATTTGTATAATCATGCCAATGATATTCTCTTAAGAGGCCAGAAGTGGCATTTTTAAAGGTCTTCTTTCATCTGAAGTCTATCTAAGGAGAAAAAAAGCTGAAAATCTGGAAGAATTTTTTTGATCAGATAAATAAAATGATTAATCAAATATCAGATTGCAGATTCACCTCCTGTTGGTTTATGAGCAATAGTTTCAGCTTTGGTTGACTTTTATCCCATCTCTTTGATTACTTGTACCATGACACACATAGTGGTTTTGTTTGGTTGTGATATGTAGTTGTGTATCTCCTCACAAGCCCTGGGGAATCCCAAGTCCTGACTGCTCAACTCACGCAAGCTTTTGAAAACACAACAGAAAATTAAGTTACGTCATTACTGTGATTCTGATAAACAGTACATGCATCTTGTCCACATAATCACACACATTTTGGCCTTGAATACCAAATGTCTGCAAGTAATTTATCAAATGTATACATTAAACATTTCCTGCTTACAGTTTATCACATGTGACCATTTGTTTGCATTGCCCGGTTCTGCATAACTGAGAATTATGTGCCTTTGTTTTGTAATATGGAGACATCTGCTAACTTGTGATGTGCATATCTTTGTTAATTATGAAAGCTGTAAACTGCAGCGCTAATTATTCTATTAGATCATTTCTTATAATTACATTCTGCAGCGAGACAACATAATTTACGGGGCTTTAACAGATAAACTGCATGGTAAAATTAGGGGTACTGTCTGTGTGTGTTTGTTTTTTTTTTTCTTAGGAAAGAGTAGCCCAAATCCTGTAAAAACTTTCAAAAAGCGGATCCAAACACGTTGAAAGAGTGTGACCAAATGTGGAAAGCTACGGTTGAAGGGAAGTAACTAGGTAAAAGTTACTGCACCTGTTCAGGTAAAGGACACCAAACCTGTGCACGGGAATGGATCCATATGACTGATGTCAGACCAGAAGCTTGACACCGCAATGCATGTCATTAATTGGTCTGATCTGATATATTGCAATTCTTTAAAATCCATGTATTTATGTATATGCATAACTTCTCCATAAAAATGTGAACATGTGAAGTAATCTGTTGAAAAGATACTGGTATTCAGTTTAGGCCCAGACTGAAGGTGCTGGAATTAGTATGAGCACAGGATGAGATTTGCAAAACCAAAGCATCGTTAATAATGACAATAATATGGAAGGATTTTTTTTTTTTTTATAATTACATCACTCGTTATCCTCAGCTGTAACAACCACCAGGTGAAAAGTTAAACCTCCACGCAAACTGGCACTGCCCTATGTCTGAATGATACCTTACGCAGCCCAAAACAGATCATAAAGTTTACTCCATGTGAGTGGAGGCCGGTGGGCGTGTTTCCTTTCTAACATGGCGACTCACACAAGCACCACTGCAAACTTAGTCCACCTGCAGTCAACTAAAATTAGCACAAGAGTAAAAATTAAATCAGTGAAGGACATAAAAACTGCGTTTATCCTGCGGCGTCTGTGTTTGCTGACCCAACCACATTACATCAGTCTTTACTGACACATATGTGCATTAAAATAAAAGCTGATGATTTTCTGTGTGACCAGAATTTCGGTGTTACCAAAATAAGTGTGTGCAGCTGATGGTGCAAGATGTATGAGCAAACCTTCACCAGCACATCATCACACTGCATTTCTCATGCTGTGCCTCTGACCTAAATACCAGGTGGGCTTGTGGTGGTGTAATAGCAATAATAATATTAATACACATTTGGGTATGAACATATTATTCACACCCCATTTCGAAAACAGTGCACACACCATCTTCACTTAAAGAAACAGCTCGGTAAAACGTTTTAGGAGCCGAAAAACCGCGAGATTTCGATCAACTTCACGTTATATAACATAAAAACGACTTCTAATCACGTTAAAGGGCATTTTGATTTCAATTAAAACGGATCTGCAGATAGCTCGTGCGTTACAGTCACAGTGGGGATGAAGCCAAAAAAAAAAAAAAAGCCGCGGGGGGGTGTGGTGTGGTGACTGTTTGTAGCTCCCCGCCTTCCTCTGACATCAGCCAGCAGGGTTAATTTACTGCCAGCATTAAAAATACAGCTCGGCTCCTCGGCGACATCTTCTTTCACTGATGTTTCGTTTTCTGCTGTTGTGGAAAACGTCCAAAAACGTCTAAAACGTGGTGAAATGCCGTGTAATGGCGACTAACAGCACCGACGTGCCCAGTCTGCGCGGCAACGAGATCAAATCCCGAGGCCGACCACCTCCTCCGGTCGTTTTTTTTTTTTCCTCTCTCTCTTTTTGTGTGTGTGTGTGTGTGTGTGTGTGTGTGTAGGGGGGTGTTAGCGTTTTACAGCCTCCCCTGGATGAATGGGTAGCCATATTCTCATTCTCAGACAGAGAGGGAAAAAATTATCAGGCCAGGTTTAAGTGAGCCGTAAAACGCAGCTGGTTAAATCACACCGACTAATTTTCTGCTTGGCCTACATAGCAGCCAACAATGGACACCGCGGACCCGTGTAAAAGCATGTTAGACACGACACAGAGGCGGGCTGCGCGTTATCTCCACAAGACATGGCGAACAGTCCACACCGCTGGGATCCATGTTAGAAAAAAAACAGGGTGCACACACACGCACACACACACACTCCCATTATTTTTTCATGAAATAAACAAATTCCCAGCTCATAAAACACAACATGGTCGAGGCGTGCATGTTATCTGCGAAGCGTGCCAGCACGGCGTCGTTATAAATTTACAGAGAGCAGAGGACAGATTTAGCACACCTACCTCACTGGTCTTGACATTTTGCAGGAATAACGTTACTGTAGAGGTTGAGGATGTAAGAAAGGGGGGAGAAGAAAAAGCACAGGGGAAAAAAAAAAACAGAAATAGAGATTCCCGCTCTGCAAAACACCGAGGGGAGCGAAGTTGGCGCGCGAAAATAAAAATACGGCAGCGACTTCTCCTCCAAACGCAAATATTCTTATTTTTTTTACCTTCAGCTACTCAAAATGGTGAATAAAACAAACTGAAACTGCAGCCTGTGTGCAACCAAACCCCGCGGCCTTCAGAGGTGGTTCCTGCGCGTCAAGCACCGCCCCTAGGTGGCCCTCAGAGGAGCAGCGCAGCGCCCCACTGCTCCCATTGGCTGGTTTGAACGACGAATTTCCTCGTAATTGGGTATTAGAACTGCCATTCAGAGCACTTTTACCCTATAGTTACCCGCCTCCGTTAGCAGGCTCGGTTGAGTTAGCACTGTTAAGAAAACAAAAAGAGGCCCTCAGGTTGAATGCAAACATTGAATTCAGTGTGGGTCCCATAAGACCATGACGCCACATTGCAATCATAGGTTATAACGTGCACAAGCCTCATGTATATATAAATATAATATACATATATAATATAATTCAGTAGGCTAATCAGGCTGACTGCTGATAGTGAGCCTAGCCTTCTTCTGTTTCACCTGGCAGACCTCTGCAGCATGAGATGACTGTAGCAAGCAGATACATCTATAGCAATACAGCCGTGAGCCTGTAACATTACAGTTACTATTATTTTAGTGAGAGATTTCAAACAGTTAGAGCTCTTTTTATGTTCAGAATGCAATGGTATTATATAAGCACATTTCTTACAAAGTCCATCTTATAGGACAAATTTCACAAAAACCTGCCTTCATTACCTTCTGACTCAGGATAATACTGTGTTTAGGGCTGGTGAAAATATATTCAGGTCTGGCTCAACCGCTTTAGATGAAAGACTGAACAGAAGTATGCACAAGTAACTTTATTATTCATATTTAGTACTTTACTAAAAAACATTATAATATATACAATGTGTACAGGCACATGTGGGAGCTAAATATGAAAATGTTTTAATGAGCTTTGGACATATCAGATACAAATGTAAATCTGTAGTTTAGCAGTTGCACATGCCCACTTCAACTGCAGGCCTTAGTTATTAAAATAATGTCTACCTGGGATTTGCTGTACCAGTAGAAAGGGTGAGATCATTATCCTGAGTGTTGCCTCGATGACCAGAATAAAAGGGATTTAGGATCAGATATAAACTTAACCCCTTAAAAACATAACAACCTTCTCCCTTTTTAAAGTAAATTTTAGCCAAACCTGACATTACAAAACAAAATGCTGCTCTCAAGCACTAGCAATTCTTTAAGCGCTTACGGGTGTCACCAGGAGAAAGAATTTCACTAGCTGATACAGTAAAAATAGAAGCTTCACAATCCACTTCATGATGTCAGGAGTCCAGTTTGATAAACCTGCTGCAAAGACACATCAAGAAGGCAACACTGATCCCGAACAGTGCCTATAAAGAAAACAAAATCTTAGTACTAGTGACAAATGTGCGCAAGAAATCTTACCACTGTAATGTCCATTTTGTACAATCACAAAATCTGTTTAGTTCTTCAAAATGTCACATAGTGAACTTTTCCAACATGGACCTTTTTGCAGATTTTGTCAAATTCATGTGCACAAATCACAGAGTACATATGGATTGGTTTTCAGTGTATATATATGTTTGACATTATGCTTAATGTTATTGTTATAATATTTGCTTATCCACAAATGCATGTGGCATTTAGGTGCCTTGGCTTGAATTCAGTGGGTTAATTAGCTGGGGACATACAAGGCTGGAAATACAGATATTAAATGCAAAAATATTCCTCTACTGGAGGTTGAATATTTTCATACTGTATGTTGTAGCTTCCATAATGCAACAGGTTGTTGACTTTAAGTTTTAATGCCTTTTGGCATGCAGTGCGCACACACTAATGGGACTTGCAGAAAATTTTCCATATCTGATTCAAGGTGCTAAGGACACACAATGGTGTATGTTGTGCAGAGTGTAAAGTCATCTCTGCACCAACTTCCTCCTTTGCTCCTGTCACAGTTGTTGCCATCAAAAATGACTCCTGTACCTGAAGAAGGTACCAACATGACTTTTCTTGTGGATCTAGAAGCAGGTGTCCTACGAGCCTTTTGGCTCATTCACATTCCCAGAACATCAGATAATGATTCTTTTTCCAGACATGTGTTGTCTGATAACGACACTATAGTTACACCCCGTGAATCAGTACGAGATGCACAGGGGATGTCAATCGACTTCAATAATAACCCAGGTGTGTCAATATTTGACGCCTAGCGTAACGACCAAAGTCTGTGTAGGACAGTGGCTGGGTTGTTGTTGGGTCAACAACACTTTCCCATAAGAAATCTCAGTTTAGTGGGAAAGTCCAGCATTGTAACAGTTTCATTGAGCCTAACCCAGAATTTTTGGCCCTAACCCGACACTCATCCACCATCAATCCTTTGACTTTATAGCATGGTCTGGACATTGCGCTTGCACAGTATAATGTGAATTGTCGACTCACAATAGTTTAATTGTTTAACTTGAAGTTTTTCTAAAATGAAAATTGTTTCAAAATATGTAGTTACCCTACAACAATCTTTTGTCGAGAATTCCAGTTGGGTTTTGGCGGCTCTGGTTGGAAGTAACCTTTGTTTTTTAGTTTAGTTTTGTTTTAGGCTCATTGAATTTCAGGTCCACTTGCACATGTGGTGAATTCTAGTAAGTTCTGTCAAATTGTAAGCTGTGCTGAGGGTTTGTTTGGAATGTGTGTCTTTGTCTCAGTGTTGAAGATGACTGAAATCCTGATTAGACTGTGAGATACAGTATATTTTGGATTTTGTGTGTAACGTGATGAGAAAATGTTAAAATTCATGTCTCGTTTCCACCACCTCTCTCTGGGTCTGTTGGCTTCTCTCTCTCATGCACGCCTCTTCCACATCAGACTGACTTCTGTCTCTGTTCAAGGATGATGCTGTAGTGAGGAGCAGGTATGTTGCCATAGCAACATGGTGAAGTGACTCCCGCCTCTCTCTTCATGGCTTTGCAGTTGCATCTGGATCATCCTTCAGTCTGTGTTCTTCAGCCTGTGGCTGTAGGGAAGCAATTGAACCTCAGAGGCTTGTCCATGAAACACCTCTGGGGCTGATGCAGAGTTCAGAGAGCACCACCACCATCCATCAGGTTGGGAACAGTACTGAGCTGTAGCTAAAAACTAGTTTATAGACAGTGTAGATGCATTCAACTGAAAGATAAATGTTTTTTTCAGTCAATCCAATTATCCAATATCCAACTGTTTTTGAACTTACAATTCTTATATGTTGAGTAGCAGCCAGTAAAGATCAGTTGGCAGCGCGCCTCATAGTTTCCTCAACTGCTTAGCACTGACACCTTGTGGCACATATCTTAAACTCCAATGCAGCAAGAATAAATTCTTTCAAATGCAGCCTGATGTAACCCAGGAGCTCATGTACAGTTGGGGCTTTAACTACAGTGGAACAATGGGAAGGTTCTGCAAACAGATTTAATCTAACACAGAGCAGTGGTAGAAACTAAGTACAATTATATACAATTTTCAATGTAACCACATTGCAGTAATAATATTACATTAGTGCAATTCCTTCTTAATGGTACTTCTACTCACTGTATATCAAAGACAAATATTAGCTCCACTTGCCACTTGTCTGATGGCTGTAATACAAAAAAGGCACACACAGGTGTTTTCACACATTCTAGCTAATTATTGCTATGTTCAGGTTGGAGCTGGGCAGAGGTGGAATTATGTAATATCACGATCAAATAAGAATATGAAAGGTGTAACATTCCCATCCCAACAGGTCTACAGCTACATTATATACTATAAGTCTACTCTGTGTGCGAACCACTGACTTTAACACAATGTACCATTAATCGCACAAGAACAAGTTAAATAGAATTAAACCAAACAAAAACAAATTAACACTACCTCAAACTGAGCGTAAAACTAATTTACAGATTAACCTGGTTGATGTATATTTTTCACCCCCAGATTTCTAGGGTCCCAGGTGAATTGGAGCTTTATTTGTGAATAAAGTTCATAAGATAACTTGTGTTTGTATCTGATATTGATGCTCTTTAGGGGACGTGTCTGTGTCAGCTGGTTTTTATATTAATAGCTAATATCTCACGGACAATATAACGTAACTGCTAATAGTACTGAAAATGTCTGCTACCAATACAAGGGTTGAACCATAAATTGAAACTTTCATTGGCAATTCCAGGACAAATTAGTTGGTACCATTACAATAAAATTAGAAGCATTTATCTCATTAATATTTGCAGTCAAAGTTCCCAAGCCATGCTGCGGTGTCTCCTGAGCACAATTAGAGTCATCCTCTGCACCCGAAGAAAGCTTGAAAATTCATCAATTATACAGTCTACAAATTCTAATATGGTGTGGACCAATTTGATAGTACCACTAGGAAAAATGCTAAATAACTGGATTATAATTATATGTTTCCTGTAATTAGCATCACACATATTGTAGCTTGTAATCAGTCATTCAGAGGAAGTCGTCACTCTGTTGTTTGTCATCACTGTTTTGTAACTGAAAACCACACTGAACATGGAGCAGAGAAGAGAAAGACAAAACTTGTTGTAAAGGTAAAAGCTTTAAGAGTTTGATTTTCCTCTTGCAGTCCCTGTGTCTGCGTCAAACTATAGTCACACAGCAACAGGAAAATTGTTCCCAGACTGAAGAGAAAGACAGTGTGAATGGGAGACAAAGAGTCAAGGACAACTTCCAAAGAGACACAAGCTGAAATTGAAAGTCAAAGTGTCTCACTGACTGATCGCACTATTGATTACTTTTAGAGCAACAGCTGACTCCACAGACTCCAGTAATAAAGAAAAAGCATAAAAAAGTGAATTTGTTAAAATGCAGATGACAAGCCACAATACTAGAATGGTCTTTTGATAGATGAGACAGAATTGGAGTCCTGTGTTCTCAGTTGAAGCAATGTGAAGGAGGCTGGGTTGTCTTTTGGGGTGGCTTGAATCTGTGCAGGGCATAATGAAATCTAATGAAGGAATTTGGAAGTGAACCTTACTGTTTAGTGTCAAAAAGCTCTTTCAGAACGCACAACTACAATCACAAAGAAGGGCTAAGAACTAAACACATTGGGCTGCTCTGAAGTGCCATTCTACGAGTCCTGATCTGAATCCTATCAAACCTCTAGAAAGAGATGAAACATGCAGTCTGGAGCAGTTGACTTAGGGCAGGGGTAACCATCCCTGCACTTACAGCAGATTACCTGGATCAGGTGTGTTCAGTCAATCAGAAGTTGTAAGTGC
>JAUBNQ010000023.1:541637-554067 GCA_032353495.1 Ctenopoma kingsleyae
AATAAGTCAGCTTAATGTAATGGAGTAAATTTATGGAACAGAGCATAAAATGGAAAAACTGAAAAAAGTGGCCTAACCCAAAACTGTATTTAAGTATAGTACAGTAACATTCCATCACTGCCTAGTGCAGTGTAGATACTTGTAATAAATAGAGATTTTGAATAAGTGGGGGCCTTAAGAATCATTTTGTTTGATGTGGAATTCACTAAATAGATACAAAAATGTTTTATGCATACATGCAAACTCATGCTTGGAGTGAGGTTAGGACATAACCCAGCTATGTTCACTTCACTGTTTCCCCTAAAGATGGCAATGCAGGACTGCAGTTGGGTTGCAGTGCAACTGGATTTCTAGTCTGCCAGGGGAGAGGAAATTGCTAATTCTAGTCACTAGTGGTGGACGCCTGCTGGCCAAATGTTTGACTCACTGCCTCTGTCTGTATGTGTGTGTGTCTGATTAAGATGTCTCCTGACCTGACTGTCACCCCACTCCTCAGTTGGTGAACTCATTGTTTGCCAGTCTGCAAACAAACGTGCCGACGCTCTGAGAGAGAAACAGAAAAAGCAACAGGGTTAAGAATTTCATAAATGAAGCTCCTATATTCAAAGGCTTTACCGTGCCTCCCGGCGCTGGGATTGTTCTTACACATCATCCTCCTCCACTTTTGGAGTTGATTCCCTCATTTTCTCTTCTCTGTTCTCAGATGGGTTAGCTGCGGGCGACGCTGTGGATAAGTGGAGCAAGAAATGCAGGGAGTGTGAGAGCAGATAGATGGAGAGAGAGGAGGCTGCGCTGCTCAACTTAATTCTTAACTCTGTGATTTATGTAAAGCACGGGCATGTGTAGAAAAAAAAACAAGACGCAAATGGCTCAGCAGCGGTAGTCATTGTCAGGTGAGGTGAGCCTGCTTCTGTCAGATCTATGTTCAACTGTCATGATTTTAAAGGATCAGTTCACCCAAGTTACAAATAAACATATTGACTGGATAATCCACAGGGTGGACTATTAATAGGCTTTATTGGGATGATTTCTTGGGTGGAATGAGGTCCCAGTGATGTGTGTTGCGTGAGATAATGGTTTGGTCGTACCTCCTTCTAAAAGCTCCCTTGAAACTTGACTGATTGTTTTTTAAGCACCTCACTGAAATGAGGTCTCTTCATATGTTACTATTGTGCAGTAATAAAAGAAATTGCATGATAAACTTTGTGCCAGAGTTGTTTCAGACAGTACAAAAGCATCTCCAGCTACTCTGACAGAGAACTGACTGACGTGTTTGCTTATACAAGCTTCGCTTGATTTTGTTTTCCTCCCTGTCAGAAGTTTGTCCATCCTTTACTGTGCTTGTCTTTTTGCTTTCTGAATAAGTCTCGCTCTCCTGAATCTTAATAACCCCGCTCGGATCACAGAACTCTTTGTTTCCTTATTGCTTCCAATTTAAGCAGATTCACAGCAGACATTTCGACTTGTCATAGAGTAGCAGGAGAAGCACAGGTTTAATGATGGCATGGCTTCATAGGAAATTAATAATGTTGGTAACATGGCGAATTATAGCCTGCTAATTACATAATAATTGTACAGGAGTTTGGCAACAATTGTAATGAAATTCCAACCGACTAGTGCACAATAAGTTTTACATTTTGATATAATTACCTGGTAATTTGACTACAATTGTATTCCTGTGTTGCCTGTTCTTTTCTCTCCTCTTTCCAATCACCCCAACCAGTCAAAGCGGATGGCCCCACCATGAGCATGTATATATGTGTGTATGTATGTATGTATGTATGTATGTATATATGTATGTGTGCCTTGAGATGATTTTGTGTTATGTAGTATATAAATAAACTGAATTGAATTGAATTGAAATTAAATTTATGTGTAAATCAAGTTTGAAATTTCTATTTAGATTGATGATTGAAACGTATTTGCATTTGTGTTTTTTTATATTCAGCAGTAAATAAAATATTTGTGGATTTGACATTTAAAGACTAAACATTGAGTTAATTGAAATATTTAAAATTAAAAAGCAATAATTAGTTGCAGCCTTTGTTATTAATTGTGCTGAAGTACAAATCTGTGTACTTTTAGCTTAGAAAACCACCTGGTTTATTAAGGAACTTTAGTTAATAGTCAATTTCCACATTAAGATTTTCCATGTAAAACAAATAATGATGTTAAAAATAGGAAGCACTATTGTATAGCAGTATATTAAATTGTTAAAATTTACTCCACCTTAACAGCATTAAATTATTCTTAACTGTAATTACATAATTAAAAATAAATAATCAAATAATGTATACACTAAATAATGCCATTTTGCATAATAAGTACTTTTACATCTTTATACTTTTAAGTCAAAATTTAACTTAGGAGCTTTAATAGAGTATTTTCATATTGTGAAAGTACTTCTCCCACTGTGGTACTGCACATATCATAATTTGCTTACATCAGTTGTTTGTAAGTTTGTAAGTAAATGGTTTAACACATGTAATTAAATTAAATTAATTAAATAAAGAGTTTTACTGTTTCTTTTTTGTAAGAAACCACTGAGGCAGAATAATGAGAATTTTTTTTTTCTGGCAAAACAAACTTTGCTATTAAATTTCTTAAATTAATAAAATAATTTTCAGTGTTTGAGCACAACAGATATGTCCAAACCATTACAGGGGGGAATTAAATGTCTGCCTTCTGTCGTTATGCCCTGACGACCAGGGACCAGGGAAACATGTCACATAAGCAAACTGAATGAACATATATGAAAACAGAAAACAAAATCACCATCTCCTCCTATACTGTATGTGCTGTATCTCCAAATACGGAGATGGAGGACATGGTAGACAGACATCAGCATGGACACTCCATACACTGTGGTCTGACACCTGTTGATCATGGCAGCATTGCATTCTTTCCCCTGCTGACTCCTGTCAACATGGGAACATTAACACCACCAGATGAAAGTTGTGGCTGATCAGTGCATATAGATGTAGATATGTGCATGTGAACATACACTAGTGTATACATTTTTACACATTTAATAAAGATTGCATACTTTGACATTTTTCTTCACCTCATGTTTCCTAGCCACTCCTCTGTGGTGACTAAAATGGTTAATTAGTAATTATGGCATATTAAACAATGATTGATAGGACAATAAAGGAAACAATGCTTATTCTGGACTACACAACAATGCTCATGTGACTACTTTAATCAATATGCAAACATGAATGTATCAGAACTATCAGCAAGCTGCTGCAACATGTAGTTAAATTACTAGTTCAATTACTTTAAGTTCACTATAGATGCTAGACGTTGCGAACGGTGGTACATAGGTGCTTTTGCTGCTGGTACAAACAACATATAAAGTTGTATTTTAAAGGAGAAGAGTCTCCTAAAACCAGTCAATAATGTGTAAAGGTTTTAATTCAGCTAAAAACAATTCTACAACACATGCTTTTAAAGTTTGTCTGAAAATTTGTCTGTCTTGTTATAGACATATTTATCATTTCACTTTCCAACTACAGTTTTAGGAGATGATCAGCTTGGGTGGGACTTATTTGGAGTTGGGTTACCCTCATCAAGGAGGGTAAAAATGAAAAGAAAAAAAATAAAAGATAATACTTTTAGTTATTCGGGTAAACTAATGTAAATATCAGTTGATTTTGGCAGACGCTGGTGGTGATGCTGCTTTCCCTCTGCGACCTCGCTTGCCAGCGTGTTCTTTCTGATTTGATTTCACCATCTTCAGCCGGGTCTCAGAGCAGCAGTTGAACGGGGGTTTTGACTAATGAGAACTCGTGAATAGGTCCGGGCTTTGAAAAGAGCTGCGGCATTCACGCGGCAGCCTCCGACTGCTTTTAGTGGGGTCAGTCTGAAGCGACAGCAGAAGCAGAATAAACAGAATGAATAGAGAAAGAGAGAGAGAGAGAGACATCTAGTCATGCTGGTTTCTCTCTCGGAGGACAGAAAGTGATTTAAACATGGGATCTGTAAACAAAATGGAAGATGCAACACTCCCCCCCTCCCGTTTGACTTATGTTTCATTACCAGGCCTTGATGCGAGACTGTTCCAATATTATGTTGTGGGTTTAAAGGTTGGAATCAAACTAAGATCGAGGTGAAAACTGTGTTCTTGACAATTCCCCACTCTCTCCTGGAACAGAGATGTGCTGACAGTCGTACGGCTTGAAATGTAAATAGGTCTAACATTAGCATTCAGCCCTTATCCCATACTCTGTGTTTGTGCATGTGTGTATGTGTGTTTTGGCAGAGATGGGGGCTGGAGGTGGGGGGTGCTACACGGGGAGGAGGGTAACAGTAGGGAATTGGAGTATTTGATCAGACTCCCCTTGGTTTAGTGTGAATCTTAATAGCAGGAGTTCATCTGTGGGGCACTCAGTAACGCTGAGCGCATCAGCTTCATTGCAGCATTTGTTTGTTTGTGTGTGTGTGTGTGTGTGTGTGTCACTAGCAGCTCTAGCATCTGTCTCCTTACATATAGCGCTCCTCCATCCCACACGTTCAATACACAAGACATGGCCACAACATGCAAACACTAAGCCATGAAACTCCTACGCCTCCAAGTAGGTTTCTGTGTGTGTGTGTGTGTGTGAGAGAGAGTTTTTGTGTGTGTCTTTCTGAGCTCTTTGTCTGCCACATTCACCGGTAAGTGAACCCTTGTCCCTGAAAATCCAAGTGACACAGTAAACTGTTCCTGTCAGCCATAAATCCAGGAAATTATCCTGCACACACACACACACACACACACACACACACAAGCAGATATTTTGTGTGCACCAATGTATGTGCCAGTGTGTTAATCTGGCACCTTTTATGGTGGTTGGCAGGGAGTGAAGAACGAGGACGAGGAGGAGGAGTGCGGGAGATCTTTTTTCAAAGTCAGGGCCAGACGTGATCTGTAGAAGCTCTATAAATCCTTTAAAAACTCTTCAAATGAAGTTAAATCACAGCACCAGAAGAAGAAACCACTATCTCAACACTGGATTCAAACCTTATTTAGTGCTGATGTGTTAAAAAATACATTCATTATCAGTCTACATTGTGGTGAGGCTCAGGGAAAACATGTAAGTGCGTTATGTAACTAGGTACATCTACATGCTAACACATCAAGTCAACTTCTTATCACTAAAGCTGAACCTGAAACAGTCACTGTCCCTCCTCTCCTGACTTCCAGCTCAAGTCCTCCTTCCTGTTCCAGAGCCCACGAGGCGCTTTTTGTGAGACCTCCTCCAAAATGCAGACAGCTGCCTTCCTCTCCCTTTCCTTTATTCTCAGATAGGTGTGCTGTTTGAGTCCATCCAGATTTTTTAAACTCCAGAGACTGAGGACATAGCATCCAATCACCACATTATCAAGACCAATCGGTACGGAGGTTCCCCCAGTGATGATGATCTTTCAGCTTATTATGGCCGCCATGCTCTCTGTAAAACACAAAAAACTCTTATTATAAATATATGATGTCAGATTTTTGATGGGAGTACAAATATTAAATTCAAGAGATGTCAGACGACTGAATTCAGATGAGGCTTCATTCCTTCAGTCTTTGAGTAATACATTGTTAAAAAGTGACTGAAAAACACACATTTAGTCAGTCTTCCTCAACGCAGAGCATGCTTTGCTTGAAATACTTTTGTAGACAAAAAATATTGAACTAGTTTGCAGGCAATAGCTGACAACTTAATAATTTATTCATGTGACCCTCACCTGAATTAAGTTATCTACTTATGCTCAACTCACTGCTGCTCCTCCGGGTTCATCCTAAAAGACCAGAATTTCTTAGGTAAAAGTTACTCAAAATTAACTTACAACTAATAAGTTACCATCTTGCAAAATAACTTTGTAATTTAGTGGTTAGCTAGTTCGAGGGTTCGTGCAGAGTTCAGTGTGCCTCACAGAAAGTTTTTTTCAGCTGTCAAGGAAAATAAATCTAGTTTATTTTTCCCAAAGACAAAGCCATGAAAAATAGATACAGTTGCAGGGCTGCAACAGAATTTGAGCAATGTTTTTAACTGTTCACGACACTTCACAACACACTGTTGTCCCAACCTGTCCCAGTGTGCAGCAGGATTTTCATCTAGGTAGTTTCTAAAGGATGGTGCTGTTCCAGCTGGGCATAATTCGGCCCACAGAAAGGCTTCCACAAGCTGGCCAATCAGAACAGAGTGGAATAAAGGGGAAGGGGAGCCTTAAAGATACAGGACTTCAAATGAGCCAGAGCTGTTGCATAAAAAGGATTTATAATATTTATTATATATTTTGCACTTTTTAAATTTGGAGTGCTAGAATGTGCTTATTCACTAGAGTGTCAGAAAGATGCTATAGAGTTGCATTATGGGAAGTGTAGGATTCACTGTTTTTGGAGCGACTAAAAGTTATTATATTTAAACCACAGCTATACTGGTTTCGATTTTATTTATTTATTCCTTTATTTGCATGTCTAATTGTATGGAAGTGCATTACTAAATCACTAAAACACCCCTGTTAGCTAAACAGTTAGACCAAAAAGTAAATTAAAACAAATATGCCTTATTAGACAAGGCAGCAAGTTTTGTGTCAGGAACAAGCAAGGGCAGGATGCTGATTGTCATTTGCAAAAGATGTATAAATATTATGAGAAGAAGTGATGTGTAGCAATTAGTATTTTGTGAGGTGGAGAGAAATCCAATTTAAATGTGTGTAACAGGAAGGATTTTAATTAGCTAAATGTAAATGACATGCAGACAGTCCTGCTACGAGATGCATGTTAATAAGATGTAAAGAGAGACGGGATGATTTGAATTCCTCTTACGGGGATCTCTCAGTTTATGAGCTGTTTCTGATTAACATTATTATTGAGGAAACACATGATTTGCAATTATACGGCAAAGTCTCTGTATTCAAATCACATTAACAGCATTTTTGGTTTGGGGCAAAGTCACTGATGTTATCACATATTTCCTTCTTTAAAAGAAATGCATGGGCTGAATTTCCACACGTATGTGTGTGTGTGTTAGAGAATGGTTCTCACACCAAGAGAGATGTCTGTTTTCTTAGGTTACGGTTATCATCTATTATCAAGGCGATGTGTTTTTTCAAGGCAGCAAACAAATGTTTTTGTTTCTTGTGTTCAAATCTAAGGCTCCATCAGCATTCTGACTGGTTCTGAGATATTAGGCTTCAAAGTTTCCACATCTTAGATAATAAGATATACAGAAAATATCTCTTGTATTTGTCAAAATAACAGGTAAGTTGTTATGTGTACCTTAAAACTATTTTAATGAATAAACATTATTTCTTAAATAAGGCAGCAGATTCTTTTGTAAAATAATCATCCTAATAAAACCATTGCAACTTTCTTGTCTGTCAGTTTGCCACTGAAACGGGGTGTTGCTGCTTCTGCTGTAAGGGGTAAAAGTCTTTTTGAATCAACTGTGAAATTTATTGCACCATTAGCAATCATGCTAGTTACTGTTGCAATTGCTGGCAGGAGCATTTTCCCTCTTGTTCTTTATTGAACACAGTGATGCCCAGTTGTGTGAACAAAATATAAATGGTATTGTGCACAGCAAAAAAAAAAAAAAAGCTTTGTCACAATGGTAATACTTCCATACCCTGTGTGTGACTCTCAAACCAAGCTGACGGGCTCCTACTGAAGATGTAAATCTATATAGAAGGAGTCAAAACATACACAGACTCTTTTTTTAAAATTGTTAAATAACTTATGCATAACACTGCAATTAACTGGGACTATTTTCAGCCATGCATTCATATAAATTTGGTACTCGAGTGAGTAATTACAGCAGCAGGACTGTGTCTGTGAGACTGAATCAAAAATAAACTGCAATCTGTGTGTTCTTGGTAATGAAGGAACATGTCAGCCAGAGCTGCAATGTGGCGCACTGATGTGGTTTTAATAGTCCTGGTGCAACAGTTGAGCTCTGTGGCACAGAGGATGAAGACAGGACTTGCTCGTTTGACCAGTCCATTTGTTGGTATAGTACTTACAGTAACATTTCACAGCTTTTAAGCTGTTGACTGCATATTTATCTTTGCTGTGTGAGGCTACAACAGTGTGAGCATCCGCTTTTCTCTGACTGATTGTTACTGGATGTATTATGAGCCAGCATCTGTGTCAACGGGGGCAGGAGGCAACAGACACTGCCGGCAATCCAGATTGAGGGTAAACAGAGGCGGTTAACCCAGTGTGTGTGTGTGTGTGTGTGTGTGTGTGTGTGTGTGTGTGTGTGTGTGTGTGTGTGTGTGTGTGTGTGCGCAGCGAGCGGGCGCATGCTTAACCCAGCTCTGGTGCCTCTTGATGCTGCATGTGTCTCCTCCTCCTCCCATGGTGAGAAGCTCATCATCAGAATAGCGCTGTCCCCTTTTCTCCCTCCCCCTCTTCCTCCCCTCCCTCCTCCCCGATGCTCCGTACTTGTTGAGGAGCTGTCATCTCATTCTCTCTCTGTCTCTCTCTCTCTTTCCTCGCTCTTTCATCTTTCCAGTGTGGCTGCAGGGGCGGATCAAAGCTGGGTGGAGGCGGAGGGAGATGGAGAAGAGCAGGATGAAGAGGGAGTTTTTCAGTCTTTTTTTTTGGAGGGGGGTGAAAGAGAGGACACGATAGCTCTGTGACACACATACAAGCTGTATGTAGTGCTGAGGTTTGAGCCTGCTGCTGCTGCAACCCAGCTGAACGCACATGAAGGACGAAACAATTTCAAATGCACGGTAATGATGATCAAATACAAGACTGAATATCATCACCAAGAACCAGAAAGGTTAAATCTACACAGCTGACTCTTTGCCAGCTCCACTCACACACAAACACACATACAGGAGCGTTGTAGTAATTACTTTTTTAAAAATGTCCCCGCGTTCACTGAGTGCAGTTTTCTCTTTTTGCCACAAGGTGGCAGCGTTGGATGACCTGCCAAACACGCTGCTGAACTACAGCATCGCACACATTTGACCCAGAAAATCACCTCTCGCTGTGTCACGAATGGTTAATCATATATTTGGGTAACACCAATTTAAGCTTGGATTTGTGGAGACCGAATATAGTACCAGCCTGTGAGATATGCACGGGGCGCTGCTGAAAATGCATGCACAGCAGAAGCAGTAAAAGATCTGATGGTGCTTTTTTAATCTACTAAATTTAAATATATACTGTATATACTCTTAAATACATCCAGTACATGTAGTTGTAGGTACCTGTTACTAGTAATTAAGCTTCAGATTTTTAGATAATTCAGTCTTTCTATCATGTTTTCTAAAAATGTGAAAAAACTCCTGTCTTATTTTGTGTTCCACAGGAAACTTGACTTGCACCACAGAATAACAGATTATCTGTGTTATTTTTATTTAAGCAAATATCACAGACTACTACAAACAGATCTATCACTACGAAAGAGCAACACACAACAAGACAATAAAAAATGCAACTTGTAATTTTCCAAATTCAGACCCAGATGGTGTTTCCACAGAAGGAGGTGACGTTCAGCCAAATGCTTTAGTGACATTCAGCTTTAGGTGGTGCACATAGCACCAACTGCTACTACTGTATTACAGGGCCATGTGCAACTTATTCTTTCTTTATTTCACAACACATTCTTCAGACACATACGCTCACATCACAACCCTGATATTTTAGTCTTATCTGATCTTTTGAGTTGATGGTTCACACTCATGTCTTGCGGGTGACATGAATCCAGCTCTTACATCGTTTGGTTTGCTCACACTTGTGAAAAAATCTAATTCGAGTGACTTGGCAGCAAAAGAGATCCAATTTTGAGATTTTCTAGACTTTGGGCCACTTCAATATGTAATTAGGTAAAATTGGGAGAAATACTCAGGTTTCAGTACTCAGTTCAGGCAAAACCATGCTTTCAAATTTTGAGACTTTTTAGTTGAGCACATTTTTCGGCTGCTTCGTACTTCTCCTTAGACAGATTTTCCATGAAACACATGGTAAGCTTATAAAATGTATGTTACTATGATTCCCAAACATTTTAATCTAAAACATGTACCACTATGTTGCAATATCTGTATAGTTAATAAATATAACTACATGTCATTTTTCTTGTTCACTCATGTTTTCACTTAATGCAGTAATACAGTGCTTTTACTTCATTGTGTAGGTATGTTAACTTAAATAAAGACATGGTCAGAGTCATTTCATTCAATCACTTGCATTTGGATTGTAAACCTTAATCAAATGACTCCACTTCTAACTGTACTCATGACTTTATATAAATCCTTACAGGAGCCCTGGGAAGGATCTCAGACCACAGATGAAAGATCTACTCATGTGAGGAGAGGTTGGTGAGTCCACTTTAGAAAACTTTATTGACCCATATTTATCCAGAGACCCATGAGTTCTTCAATGTTCCCTGGAGGTCTGACATACTTGTTCTGGTCATGGCCTAGATTGGTGATATTTTAGAATTCATTTCTTTACAGTGTCTCGGGTTCTCAACTGTAACTGCCAATTTTATTACATCTTATCTACATGACCGCAAATAATAGATAATGTAGGAGAATGTCATCATAGAAGAAGTTCTGCCATTTACCAGACCCCCAATAAACCCAAGGAGCTGAACTGAATCAGGCCTTGACTCTAATTCACATGAGGTCCAAATTTGTCTCTGCCAAACACCTGGCAAAAAATGCTGTATTTTAGGCTCAGGTCAGATAGAAACAAGAAGCACATACAAGTAACAAGGTCCACCAAATGGCTGAAAAGAAAGAGCAAAGAGAGAATCTCTGTCTCTGTAGGCAGGAGTCAAGATCAAGCTTCACATCAAAAATCTTCTTTGTGTTTCTCATTTGCTTTTCTTTCAAAAGAAACCTCCAGAATCTTGATGTTTTTAGGAAACGGTGCAAATCACTTAGTAGGGGTGTAACAGTTCTCCAAATCCACAGTTCCGTTTTTTTTGTGGAGCGGGGTTTTACTATACTACAATTAGTGCTGTCCCTGAACACCTCACCTCACCAGAGCCCCCTACAGAGTCTTCTGTATAGACGGAGTGTGACTTAATGTAAAGCTCAAAGGCTAAGCAAGCAATCAGTCTGCTTATGACAACAAATATCAGATTTCTCTGTGTCAGGGAGCCGGTGAAGTGCCGGTGGCGTCATGTTGGTGTGTTCTAACCATGACTGTGGACATTTTGAAGCCATTTTGCCTTTCCTATCAGCAGTGTGATAGGACTATCACACACCACACTAATGTAGAAATGACTAATGCCTTTTATGTGGCACATGTTTTTTTACTTTTAATATGTGTTTTATGCAATCAAGTAAAAAGAAGCAAGTGAGAAGCTGAGTGAAGAGGTGGAGCAGGTGTGAGAAACACCTGAGAATTAAATCTCAGACACATCCACAGATCACAAATCTAGAGTTTTCCAAGACTTAGTTGGAGGAAGTAAGAGGTCCATAGTTCCAGTGCTGACTGCTGCTGTTAAGCATTAGCCTGCAGCTCTCTCCAGGCTTCCTGTGGCAGCCTGTCTCACCGCTGGCATCGAGGTATAGAGCTGTCACACTCTCTGACAGCCACATACTGACGAAAGCACGCACACACACATATACACACACAGCTCCTGCTGGGTGAAAAAATACAGCGTTATAAGTGCAATGCAATAGTCAAATGTGAGCATAATGGGTTGCTTTTTATCCGTTTTTTGCCTATTATCTAATATGCAGCCTACACTGTTGTACATTGTCCCCCAGTGGGAGTTGCATTATTAAAATGTGATTACTTCATTGCCTTGAATCCTGATTGCTATTGTGCATGCAGTGGATGCTGTGCTCTGGGAGCTGTCTCTTTGGCTGTGTGTGGCAGAGCAGGACTGTCGTGCTGTGTAACTAATTATAAATGACCTCTCCTCTGCAGAATTCATCTTTTCAGCGTGTGTGTGTGTGTGTGTGTGTATGGCTGTGGTTACCTCAAGAGCACGATAGGTAGGTCAAGGTTAAAAATGAAGAGGAGGACATTAATGTCACTGCAGTCTGCCTCGCTCTATATAAAATCCATTAACATCTAAAATGATAACTGTGTTGCTATAGCCCATAATGCTGCGTGTAACTGCTGCAGAGTGAGGGCTGTTCTTACCGAGTGCCATCTATCACCCTTTAAACTGTGCCCATTCTTATTCCACAACTCGTCATGAGCTCACTCAGTCAAAGTGCGACTGTAAGGACACACAGTGGAATAAGTGTGTGCTAAGACTGGGCCATATTGACAAAGTCAAATATAATGATGTATTTCACCAAGTGCTTTCAAGTGCTGGTTATGTTCTTTTCAGTACTGAAAGTGTTGCTGGAGCCAACATGTATTCTCTTCTCTTGCTTTAAGAAAACTTTTTAATATACATTACTTTCATATTTATAATTTCTAGTTTTTTTTTTATACTACACTAACATTATTGAACTATTAATTCCACCACAC
>JAUBNQ010000023.1:579849-590558 GCA_032353495.1 Ctenopoma kingsleyae
AGCAGCCAAGAAACCACTTTCTGTGTTTCTAGTTGTTCTAATGTACTAAGAAAACTAAGAGGCCTAAAACTTTTGCACAGTACTGTATATATTTATTTTTTTGGTGAGATGCACATCATGCTGCGATGTACAGTCTGTTGCCTACAGTGCAGATCTGATGATAAATAAAGATTAAGGAAATGTAGTGTCTTGAACCACACTACATTCCAGTAGGTGGCTGTAATGTACTGTAATGTTGTTTTCTACTATAAAAAATAAGAAGAAGCAGTAATCTGGGCTAAAGTTGCAACATGCAAACAAACAATGCGGTATTACATAACAAGTGTGGTTAAACAGCATGGAGACAAAACCCAGGAGGAGATGCAGGCCAAAGAGGTTAAAGGTTAAAAAACACTTTTAATGTGAAGTGTTGAAAAGTCGGCTGAGTCCAGTTACTTGTTCATATGACCAGACAAGCCAGACAATGTTCTGTTGAGACAACAAATTGTTTTATAGTGTTTATGCATGAGAGCAAGAAAACTAGAAGATCAGTCTCAAAACTAGTGCTATGGGAATCACAAAAAACATGACAAGGTGCACAAGTGCTCCAGCAATTTAGCATTGAAATTGGTGGCTAACTGGTGGATAAGGAGATAATAAAGACATATTGATATTGATATATTTATGCAATAATCAGCATTGCGTTGCTTTCTTCTACTTGTGCTGCTGTCCCGGGCAGGTGTAAGTGGGAGACAGAAAGGAAGGAGGGAGTACGAAAGCAGACAAAGACAGAAGAGAGGGACAGAAGAAAGACATGTAAGTGAGTGATAAAAAGTGTGTGTGAGACGAAGGTTGTAGAGATTGCTGGCTGAGAAGATAAGTGGATGAAGTTTGCAGCCCAACAAACAGCAGCCATGAGAGGAGTGGAGAGAAGAGGCTCTTGGGTAAAGACGCGTGCTGCACTTAAGAGCCAATTACCCACCATGTACACATCTCCTCCTCCCCCAACCCCCCATTCCTCCTCTATCTCTACCTCTCTGCTTTCCAACGTGGCACTCATCTTAGTTTAATGGCCCACAGGGACAACATACACATTCTTTCATGCGCACACTCACACACACATAAAGGCATGTTTGCATGTGTGCAGTGCGACTGCAGACAAAAAGATCCGTCTCATAATGTGTGTGTTTGGAATCCTTTAATCTCTCCTTTAGTTCTCTCTGTTCTTTTACTATCTTCTTCCCTCTGTACTTCATGCACACGCACACACACACACACACACTCACACATAGACACACACTCATCTTATTTTAATGCGTCTGAAGGGGAGGCACTCAGCAGCACAGCAGGGGGGCTTCCTGGCAAGTCACGGAAGCACTGGAAACATACACTGCTGCTCACGCTACCACCATACACACATAAAAACACAGACACACACACATACACACATATACGCAGAGAAGCTATAAATGTATACATGCAAACACATAGCGGTGCAGAAATAATGCAGAAATAGTGCAGTAGAGCACGCATGCTGATCGGTGTGTCATGCAGGGGACATGCATCATCACGGGGTTGCAGCAGAAAGTAAAAGTCATCCAAATTCCGTGACTGGGAGCTTGAAAATACTTTTACCAGTCTACCAGAGCTAGACGGGACACTCCGCCAGAGGCTGTCCCGATCTGACAAGGTCTTTTGGTCTTTTCATCAAACCCACTGAATCACGAACACTTGCTTTCAGTCCGCATAGAAATTTTTACAACAATAACATTTGAAAAAAAAAAGTTATGGGGTAAATGTTCTGTAAGCATTTCCCAGAAGTAGGACAGTGGCAACATTAAAACAATTATCAAAGCCAATCACAAGGGCATCAATTAATTTACCACATTTCTTGTCTTTTAGTTGAAATCCCCACATCACGCTTTTTTTTTTTCTCTCTGTGTGCCTGGTGTTACTTCATTAACAGCCAACCTTTGACAAATCCGCCTGCTGGAGTGTGTATTCCCTGCTGGCGTTTTGCCTTTTTTCATTCGATCGATAATTGCAAGGGCCGGAAAACACAGAAGGGGGAAAGAAAAAAACAAACAGCTCTGTCATGACGACAAGAATTGTCAGTGTTACTCCTAAGAAGAAGGGAAAAATATGTTGAAATGTATCTTTTATGAGTGACAAATTCACTGCAAGGCAAACATGAAAAACCTGCGAGGTAGAATGAGAAGAAAAATATTATTGCTCACACTATTTTCAAGTAGCTTTAATACCTACACCTTTAAAAACCTGACTTTTCCTCTTAGTGACTGATGCTGACAGTTCCGACACACAGGCCTCCAGGTTAAGTCAGTCAGTAAACACTTGGCAAACTGCTGCTCACCATGGCTTTCAGTCCATGTTAACAGACTGTCTTGGCTCTTGCAAGTGAATTGTATATTGTTGCAAGATGTGTTTACATCCTTTAAAGGAACTTTAGAAAGATATCAGCAGCACTTACCAAACTGTGAAACACTGGTAGGAGGACAAATTAACTCCTTGAACAACACTAACCTGAGTTAATGATTTGTGTAGTGGATTCTGAGCTCTGTCAAGATGCTGGTGAACTACGCTCATTACTGTACCTGAACGCCTCCATTGTAGGCACACACTGCTGCTAATATACTGCTCACACTATGCCTTTTATGTTGACAGGGTATAAGGCTTAGAACGGATTATCAGTATGGTTCTTAAATAGCTGGATAACTGACACAGTCATCTGTATATTCATACAGTATAAGGCCATACTTGAAGGTTTGTGAACCCTTTAGAATTTTCTTAATTTTTGCATAAATATGACCTAAAACATGATTCTATTTTCATGCAAATCCTAAAACTGGATAAAGGCAACCTAATTAGACAAAGAAATTACACTTATTCATTTGTATATTGTGGGAAATAATCTGATCTTAATTGTTTGCATGTGAACTTCTGGAGCTGCTTTCAGACATGCACTGGAACCCTGAACATATTCCATAGGCATTAGCCAAGTGGGCTGCATGTCAGAATGCAAATGTCCGAGTCAGACTGCCTGGAGGTTACCCAGTACCCAGTTCATTCAAGAAAGTTTACCGACTTGAAGCTGTTCAGTAAGAGGAATAGGATAAAATTGCTCCAAGCTTATTTTCAGGAGTGATAAACAGTTAACCATAAATGTTCAGTTAAATAACTAAGTGTAACTTTTGTCAAATAATAAATAAAATAATAAATCTGATCACATTTTAGGTCTTATTTATGCAGAGATACAGAAAATTCTAAAGAGTTCACAAACCAGCATTCATGTCCACTTTGCTCTAACATACATGCTGACATGGCAAAGCATGTGTGACACAAAATGTTCACAACTTTCCATCACACAGATCTTTTATATACATGGAGTAGAAACTTCGTGCAGTGTTTGACGCTGAGCCTCAGTGCAGTTGTTTTGATGTTTTTCACATTGGCCAAAGGAGGGGGGGTGGAGGGATGCGGTGGTGGTGGGGACCACCGTTCCAAATTGCGTTTCTGGGACAAAGCCTGTTTTTGTTCAGCCCTGCATGTGGACAGAGTCACAGCGAGGGCAGTGGGCCGAAAGTCTCATGGTCCATAATCCTGATTTTACACTGTAAACAAACTGGCTGCATTCTGTTGAGATGTAGACCCGATACTGAAATATCAAGCTTATCAGCTACGGACAAAAACATATGGGTTTGGAAATGGCAGACTCTCTGATTGCTGAATCCCTTCTCCAACTGGTATAAGCCATCCAAATACAGCAGACAGTAAAGGAGGGTATGGCTCCTGTCATGCTATGTATTATGCAAAATCCTGCAGTTTCCTGAAAAAGTTGTGTGAGGTTTTTAGAGCAGAACTGGAGCTGAGCAGAGCGGGACACTGAGTAGTGGTGCTGGTAGCAGTATGTGGCTTTGAGCTCCAGTAACAGATGTTTTACCAAGAACACCCAGGGTGCCTGATGGGATGTTTTAAAAGGTCACTGTTATTCTGTAATAAGAGGCAGTTCCCCAGAGCTACACCATACTGTACCTGTCAGCAAATACCAGACCTGGGGTGTTTATCTGCAACTGCTTCTTTTTAACTAAAGGAAATGTAGTATGTGTACAAGACAGTTTAAAAGGCAGTGGAATTACTGCTACAGCTACTGGGTAATAAGCCCATTAATGCTTATGTTTATGGGATATGATGCACTTTATAGGCCACTAAAAACCCTACATATTGGATAAACAATGATATTATTCTTGATTGTTTATTAAAAACCCACCATTCATTTCTAAACCCATCAAAGTAAGTCATATCCCAAGTTTGGATTTTTAAACAAACAGTATACGGCGCATAGTTAATGAACCTCTTTATCATTCTTACTGTACCTGGTCTCGTAGATTAACATGCCAGTTTACGCTTTACATGTCTGAGCACATTTTATTTTCCCCCTACTTTTTCATATCATTCAGGCAAATACAACAAACTTATTAGCTTTTTTTGTCATCAGTGGTCTCCAGCAGGTTTGAATAGAATAGAAGAATGCATCCAAACTAGGAATCGGCATTAACTGACCATATAATCAGAAACATGGGAGATGCACAAGTAGCTTTTTTATATATCAAACCATATTCCCATATGCTGCTTCAAATATTTCTCTTGTCTTTAGCTGTGCGAGTGTAAGTACTGCAGTGTTGGTGCATTCTGTTTGTTCCAGCTCCAGACTACAGAGGTTTTATATGTGGTAGCATGTTTTTTTATCCAGCTCTTGTTTCTTTATATAGAGACAAAGTCCTGAATAACTGTATCTTTTTAAGTTCAAACCATCAATAAATTGAGTATGTCCTTCGTTTTCCCAATGTATAATAAATGATGTGTGTTTGAATCCTTTCAGCGTCTGTGCATTCCTTCTGGATGTAAATTTCACTTTGCATTGTATAATGCATTTGACAGGCAGCTTTTACCACATCTACTGTGGAGAAAACAGCAGGGTGTGTGTGACTAAAGCGTGTTTGGAGAGCAGCAAATAGAAAATGTGGAACAGCTGAGAGTGGAATTTTGTCTAAAAGCTTTAACAGGAACAGAAACTGCTGCTCTGTTCACGTATATCATTGTTTATCACTAGACTATCAGATCAAGGTGAGCTGCAGTTTAATAATCATTTGGCATAAAATACTGATTGAACAGAATTTACATGCTGCCTGAATACATGTAAAAGTCTTTCTATGAATATTTTCTACACTGAATCAAATGAAAGAGTAATATGATAGAGGTCTGTAGCTACATGGAGCTTTTTAGCCTTTCAGCTGTTTTTGCTTCATGGTACTTTATGGTTTATGGTAACTGTTGAAGGAATTGGAACACAGCAGCTAAATAGCACAATTTTTGGAGGTGTTGATGGAAACCTAAACCTGAGCTGAAACGACAGTGTATACCTCCAATAGTAATTCATCAGGTGGCCAGAGAAACAACTAATTGTTAATGTTGCTCTGTGTCCATAGAGAGCCAAAGTAAGACTGGAATTTCAAGGTTCTGTTCCAGAAGTAAGAAAACTTAATCTGCAGGAGAAGCTGGGCCTATTCGACAGGAGTGAGTCCAGAGTATTCGTCTAAAGTTGTGATTAACCAGGAGTGTTAGAGTGAAGAAACTGGGTTGGCACTTTGTGAGAGGCCTTCAGCAGGACATAAAGGTAGAAAAATGAAATAAGGAAGCCAATGACATGGGGAGGAAGAATGAGGAATAATAATAATAATGATGATAAGAAGGGTGTGAGAAAATGGTCACACAGACTGTTTGAAGCAGAAAAGAAATTATTTTGGCATTTTTGCCTTTATTTAATAGTGTTAGTAAGTAGCAGCAAAAGTTATCAGCTGGACTCGAAGCAGGGACACTGGAGTTATGTTGGAGTACGTACCATAACCTTTTGGCTACCGAGGTGTGCTGGAAAGAAATTTACATTAGAAAATACATAGATATTATTTTTGTCTATATCCATAGGATGATGGAGTGAAAGTGTGAGGAATTATCTGATTTCTATTAATCTAAATATCGGAAAAGAACAAATAGTATAAGGGTATTTTAACTTGATAAGTAAATCAAACTATAGCAATTTTATATATTTACCACAGTTATATGCACCTTAGAAGGTAAAAGGCTATGCTTTAAGTTCTAATAAATCATGAAGAATGAACAAGAAAAGATGACCAGAGCGAGAGATGATAGAAGTTGCGTCAGCAAGGACTGACTGTCTAGGTGGGGGGTTGGTACATACAAGGAGAGATGGATCAATAGAAGGCCTTTGCGAAAGCTGAGTTCATTTCGGAAAGCGATAATGAGATTTTGTGGTCACTTGAAATGTTTGACTTACACGTGCGCTCCACAGTGGTTTAGGTACAGATCCAGCAGAATCCTGGAAAAGCTCCTGAATGTTGGTTTTGAGGGGAAGGAGCAGACTGAATATGCAAGGTGATATGGATGCTGTACAAGATCAGGCAACAGACAGATGAACCATGGAAGACAGACAGAATATATTTATGAATAAAGGCAGGTGCACACTGTAAGATTTTGTGGCCAGACAAAAGATAAGCAAATGTGGCCTGGTGAGCCAACCAGTAGGAATGTAGGATGAAATGATGCAATGATCAACATGAGTCTCATGTATCAGTACATTAACGTATGCAAAAAACTACTTACAATCAATCTCTGCAGAAATTTTTTTTAAAATGCATCAAACTTCATGTTTTCCAGCATGAAGGTTATTGTGGACCTCTGCACTATTTTTGTTGAATAAACTCAATAAAGATGTCTATGACCTCACAGTTGAGCTCTATGTTTGATTGGAAGTGTGTGAAGATGTGCCACAAACGTGGCTTCATCTTAGCAGGTAATTACTTTCTGAGCTCCAGGGGAAGTTTCTGATGAAACCTGGCCTGCTCTAATGCCGGAGTCGTATACCATTATTTACGCCAATCTCTCCATTATCCAGAGTTATTCAAAAGGTCTGGGATAAAACCTGGTGATCAGCGCTGTCACAGTACAAAAGGAAAGCGCTCTTAGCCAGTCGCTCGGGGTGAGGCCCGAGGTCAGAGAGGCCAGCTTTTAGAACCCACACGCAAAAGAAACGGATAGCTGCTTCACAGTGTTCGCCCCTTCGTGTTCGCTGATGGACTGGAATGAGAACAAACGCCTGACAAAATATTTCAGGAGAGAGATCTGCGGGGTGTGAGAACACATAAAACACACACTCTCACATGCACATCACAACACTGTATGTCCCAAGGCGCTTATATCAGACACAAAAAGAAATAATTCAGCTTTGCACTCAGAATCACCTCTGATAGTCCCCAGCCATGAAATTTCAGCTTTGGCAAAGAAGCAGGCACAAAACAAGGAGAGACAAAAACAAATTGCACAAACACATGCAAAAGCTCATACACCCTCCCACATGCAGGCCTGCCAAATTTGGATTTGGCTAGAGATCTGCCTCTCTCCCTGTGTCTTACTCTGTGTCTCTCACAGTGTAAAGACAGCCTGGTGCTGGTGATTGGAGCCTGGTGGGCTCGTTGCCACAAAGGGGCAGATGTTAAACTCTGGTCCTCTCCTCTTTTACATAACCCCCATTTTTCTTAGGCCAGTTCCCCGCGGTGTAATGAGGCCAATAAAATCAGTGCCTCGTTAGCATTCTTATGTAAGCTGAACTAATGAACTGGTCTCAATCTCTGAACCAGGGCATGCTTAGGGTGTGTATATTTATATATGTGTAAAATAATGAGGTTGTCATGTTTTTGTTTTCTGTCAGCTGTAGTCAGCAGTCAGCTCCACTTTGTGATCAAAAGCCATGAAAATGGTTTATGGCACAGTCAACGCGCTCTCACTTTAATCTGCTGAATACTTGCATTAAAGTGCGAAGACAGCTGGGCAGCATACCATAAGCCATGCTGAATGCTTTCCATGGTGACAGAATGAGAGGGGAGGAAATATTTAAAAAAAAAAACTGGAGAGGGTGAGGGAGGGGTCGAGGAGCGGATGGAGCAGGAGGACCGAGCATGAGGAGGGCGCTGGAGAAGAAGGAGACAGGGTTAAGCCGCTGGGTGAGGTTAGACATGCAGCATGTCAGAGAGAAGGGAGAGGAAGAGAAAGTAGGTGGTGGTGGTTGGGGGCGAGGGCAGAGAGTCAGGACTCCTCCGTGGGGGTTTGACTTCACCCCCGCTGTTCTTTTTGCTTCTTTTTATTTATTTAATTTTTTTCACATCATTTCTTTCATGACATCTTTGCCTGGCGTTGTCCATGCATCGGTGCCCTGCTGCCGCTGTCCGCCGCTGCTTCTGCTGTCTTTGCAGGAGGGTCGTGGTGGGAACTCGAGATGTACTGTAGGTGTGTGTGTGTCTGTGTGTGTGTGAAGTGTCTTGGTGTTATATCAAAGCTGGAGTTCTAGATAAGCCTCTCCTAAACAGTGTGAGATTGACAGAGCTGCAGACCACCAGTTTAGATTACGAACACCCTCTGAGCAACCCACACAAACACACACACAGACACAGACAAGTGTACATACATATGAGGTATGATGAATAGTGCCACAGTAAATAACTCAAGTTTGACATATTACTTAAATTTCCTCTCACTAGCTTGTACATTGAAATTTTCCATACAGGAAGTTTGTTGTAATGAAGTATAGAAGTGAGTAATACAGCCCAAAGATTTTACTTCAATTCACCTCAATTGATATTTTTGCTGAGTTTAAAGAATAATTTAACTATAAAGTAACTTAATATCTGTAGCCAAACCCAAGAGTGATGTCACAGTGCACGGACACATGCTGGAGTACAGTTATACACCTCTCACTGCCTCTAGTGGCAAATGTGTTTCATACACATGTAGAACTTTTGCATGGCACACATAACATGCCCATAAAACACATGTCACTGAACACAGTATATGTACAAAGTAATTCTAAAATGTTTATATCCAGGCTCACATAAAATAATATACCAGCTAGACATCTACTAAACACCATCTGTCCTGTGAGTATAATCATACTGATTTATGTTTTATTTTACTTAGTAATAAAACATGTTAAATACTGTATTGATGATATGATCAGATGTTTTGAGTCTAATAATTAAATTATTAATTATTACAGTCAATAAAGTCAATAAATATGCTGCATTTCACATTATTAAGCGGATTCAGAAAGGTAACTAACTGTAGTTACCAAATAAACATAGTGGAGTAAAGGAAGTACTGCAGTAAAGTAGAAATACCTCAACATTGCAGTTAAGTACAGTACTTCTGGGGACTGACAGTTTTGTTGTTGGGAGAGTCACTGGCAAATTCCACCATCTGCAGCTGCCTCATTTGACATCAGCTCTGTGAATTGGTTGAAGACTGTCTCCAGCTGACTTTTAAAAGGCCTTGAACAACCTGCTTCTTACTCTGAGTCAAAGTAGTCTCTCGTCTACTTTGTGGTCAAACAGGAGCGAGTGCATGATCGCAATTTACGTGATCATCTTTTTCTTATGGAGGAAGTTTTTTTCTTGTTATTGTGCTGAGTATTTCTTCCTGTTTCTATTTAAGTTTTTACTGAATTATTATTACTTTTAATTATTTTTTTCTTCCACTGCTGCACTACACATCACTCACTCCACACACTTCAACCCATAAGCTGTGCACATCCCGTACTCACACACGCACACACACACACACACACACACAAACACACACACACACACACGCAAGCTATTGAGAGTTGCTCAGTATTAGCTGTCTAAAATTCTCAGGTCCTCCCTCTCCTAATTCCATCTGCAGTGTTTCCAATTGGGGGAAAGTAAGACGAGGCCCAAGATTATACTCACAGGAGGCTCACAGCTTTATCTCTGTGTTTTAAAAGGGAAAGCAGAGGGAGGAGGTGGAGGAGGAGGAGGAGAAGCGGCTAATAATTGCAGCTGGCTTGTTTTAATTGTGCCCAGAGTCCCTGGTGTTTGCAGGGTCCAGTAGAGGAACTGAGGCACTGTTGTGTTGATCAGCAGACTCCTTTCTGCTCCGCAACAATAACACACATAAACACGAAGCTGCGGTGACTCATGTGCACACTGCGCTTTTTGACGGCAGCCAAGCTGTCGACAATCAAAACAACAGAGGCCATTATGTGTGGCCGTACTGCTGGCCCCCCTGAGTGGCCTGTTCCCATAGCGTGTGTGTGTGTGTGTGTGTGTGTGTGTGTGTGTGTGTGTGTGTGCACTCAGGATGTTTGAATTTTCAGACCACGATACCCACAGGTGCCTCCGCCAAGTCCAAGTCAGCAGCCAGCGGTGATACACCGTGCGGCCAGACACCGGATGCAGAGTGACAGCAGAGCATTCAACTAAAATTAAAAAAAAAGCTTTCATCTATCTGGTTTGCATAAAGGAAAAACTGGCCCTCACTTTAAATTTCAAATCCGAGCTTGTCTTTTACCAGTCGCCCCTGTTGGAAACTGTGAAGTTGACCAAGGTTGTTGTGTTCAAAGGGAGCAAACTGCAATCAACCTGCTGGAGAATATCCCACCATCTTTAATCAGGAGCAGAGAAGCATGTCAAGGAAAAACTTTCCTCTCGTCTGTCTCGCTGTTCTCTTTTCTCACCCATCTTCTGTTTGATGTGCTCACAAGAGACACAACGGAGATGGAAAGAGAGTGTGTGTGTGTGTGAGAGAGAGAGAGAGAGAGGAGAGAGAACAAGAGGGTGTGTGTG
>JAUBNQ010000023.1:591929-604551 GCA_032353495.1 Ctenopoma kingsleyae
TCCTCATGGAGTATAAATGAAGAACAGCAACGACGTGTAGCGTATTTTGCAGCCTATTAGCTCCCACATTAAAACAGTTAATGCTAAGAACCTAGACGTTGCCATGTTGCACATTACAAGACCGGATGTTTTGAAAATAACAGGAAATGATGCCACTATGTACATACATACTCGGAAAAAAAAATCTGAAAATGGACTGAAACGTGGGTAAATCAGGGTCTTTTAGCATGCATGTAAATGATCCGATTATTACAATGATCTAATTACTCCCAGTTGATGATGTATTAAAAGAAGTGGATACATGGCTTCCATTCACCCCTGTGAAAGTTGTTCAGTGGTGTACTGTCCAGAAAGTAATATGCATTCTTCTGAAAATGACTCAGATGATTCTCATGCTTCCCCTATTTTTGGGCGCACCACTCCTGTTGTGCCTCTTAGTTGATGAAATAAAATATCCATACAGCTCTTCTAGATTATTATATAGATCAGTTTGCACAGTTTGCAACACTCAGAAAAACTCCTATTGCAATTTTGTAATTCCCTATAGAAAAAAAAGCTTTATAGACAATTGTTTGTGAACAGTCTGCGAGTCTGCAGACTAAAAAATGTGTATCCAGCTATCCTGCAATCAGACTAAATTCCTAGAATAAAATTTCTATTTCCCCAATATGTTAGCTTGCATGAAAAACATCTATGATGTAGGTAACATCAGAAATAAAATGCTACCAAATTGTTGGATACAATATTCACTATGTCGAGGGGAAGCTATGATTCATAGTTTGACATAAATATTTTAACTTAATTTAAATTCAGTTTATAAATATATAGCTGTAACCTCATCAGACTCTCTTTGGAAAGGGGGGTGCGTGGTATTCAGATGGCTCCAATCTGCAACTGCATCGCTAGATGCCACTGAGTCACATGAGAAGATGTGAACTTTGAAATAAGACTTAACAAACAGGTATTCTAGGAATAGACAGCTGCAGCATTATTCTTTTCTTTTTTGTTATGTTCTTCACTTCGTGCTGTGTGCTGCTCCGTGGTGCATCCCAATCATCAAACAAACCTTAAAGTATGGATTTTGCTCTAGAGTTGAGCCATCAATTTAGCACCCATGGCTGATGTGATTTTACCCCAGCTGGGTTTTGTGCTTGCTTCCTGATGGGAGAATCAGAAACATTAATCAATGGACTCTCCCTCTCTGACTCTGTCTATCTCACCTTAAAAGCAAACGAGCAGCCAGCCTGGCCAACATGGAGTGGCATGAAAACAAGTTTATGGCATGAAGTTGGAGTCCTGCAATTTTTGAAGCACCTTAGTGGATATGTCATGTTGTGACAGTGCGTTCTGAATCTATCTTTGTCTTCCAATGCCATGTCATGACGCATCGTGTTATGACTGTGGCACACTGTCCTCCTCTTTTCACTTCGCTACTTTGTTCCTCTCCCGAGCCAAAAAAACATCAGGCTTGGTGGGCCAGCCCTGCAGGAGAGGAGAAAAGCTGGTAAGAGTGTGCAAGGTCGCAGATAAGTGGAGGTATTAACTTGTGAAGAAAGAGTCCAACAGAGATGCACATGCACACATGATGGTGAGCGCACACAGCTCCATCCAGAGCGGCTGCTACAGTAGTGCACGCAGGAAGCTCGTGGGGACACTTCCCCCGTCATTAATCACAGTGACAGGCCTTTTGTTGTCACTTAGCAGCTGTGTGCAGGGAAACATTACTCTACTGTTCCCGATTACACACACTCACATAAAGTAACATAAAGTTTACATTTACATGTGGGACTTTTAGGAGCTGGTGTTGGCTTTGATTGAAGCCACAAAGATAAGTGTTATCTCGCTACAATAGCTCTGTGTCTACTCAGCTTGACCTCAAGCAGCAACAAGCAAGCAGAAGAAAATCGGGGGGTTCAAGGTCAAAGTTGTGTTACGTTGAAGAAATGTTATGTTGAAGCCAGCAAAGTACTCCCTGTTAAATAAAGTGTGCTATGTCATCCCCCAGGTTTACACAGATTATTCCATAACATTTGCAAAAGAAAACGCAAATGAATACATGTAAACATTCTTTCCACTACTATTATGTGAATTGTAGAGGTTGATTTGCAAGTGGTGCCCTAGGCGACTGTCTAGGTCACCTATGCCAAAAGCCAGCCCTGCCTCACACAAACAGTAGATCTCAGAAGGCCTGATCAAGAGTTGCTGATTTGCATGTAGCTGGAAAGGGTTGCAGAGTAATCTCAAAGAGTTTAGACATTCAGTCAGTTAGACACTTTGTCTATAATTAGGGACGACTTGGTACTCTGGCTACTCTTCATAGAAGTAGGCGTCCAGCCACTATGACTAATATATACAGAAATCCAAATTGCAAATAGTTCCCTTACTTTTTCTTGCTACTATATTTGTAAATTACTAATCCATGACAAATTTGTAGTAGATGTGTTATACTAATGCAGTGTAGTCAGTGCTACCTTATTCTTGAATGTTTTGATTTGGAGCATCATCAGATGATGACAAACTGGCATGTTCACAAAGTATCTTGTTTATCACTGTGGATAAAATACAGCATCTGATCTGTGCTTCACTTCTTATAAGATTCTGAAGTAAACAGCAGTGTGTAATAAAAATGTTTATTACATGTGCATGCTTTTTTTTTGTCTCATTACCATTTGAGACACCACGACAACTGGTGAAAGACTGTGGCTAATGACCATATAACATGGCCATTACTTATGAGTTCATATTATCATGGTTATGCACAACTTGACCTTTGAAGTTTTAGGCAATATGCAATTTGAAATTTCTCACTTGATATGCCAAACTATCTCTCAAAGCCACGCACACTTTGAGGGGTGATTGTGAATGCAGGCACATGCTCCGTAGCACTGGTTGTTTTGTCTGTTAAAGCTTAATGAAAGTAAAGCCTGTTTTAACAAGACAATTCTCCATGCAGTCAGTTTAATTCAAGTACGGCACGTAGAAAATATGGTTGAAAGAGCCGCCACACTTCTGTGAACACGAAGGTCATCACTCTCTCTGAAACAGAAAGCGCACTTCATGGCGGCGTATTTGCAGTTTTCAAGCTTTTAATTTATTTTAAAACCATCTGGCCGGCAGTGTCACTGTCAGCAATTTGATGTAACTAATCAATCAGCTTGCATACCTGGCATTACCTGTTGTTTCCAGGCCACGTCCACCTGCTTTTAATGAGGGTTGAGAAAAACTTGAAAACTGCAACTATTTATTGTGTAGCCATATCAGTAGAGCTCCCTGTTTGTGTGGATTCATTCTGGTAAAATACAAAAGCAATGATGTTTAATACTCTGCTAATGTACATTTTAAAATGTATGTTTGTGTTTCATCTAGAAACACATACTTTATGCAGGCGAGAAGCATGTTCAATTCCCTCCCAGCTTTCTTTAGATGTCACATTCATAAGAAAGTTTTCTCTGGGTACTGCAGCTTCCTCCCACCGTTCAAAGACATATAGTTAGGTTAACTGGTGTTTCTAAATTGCCTATATGTGTGAATGGTTGTCATGTGAATGCTCCAATTGTTGTGCAAATTAAAACCTTGTCTGGAAGTTGAGTCATGGCAACTGGACTTCTTTCTTGTAAGGTTGAAATGTTTCGCTCTGCATCCACAGAACCTCTGAGATCAGATCTGTGGATGCTCTCAGCCTGGATGACTGAGAATCGTCACAGACAAATTAAAACATTGTTTTGTCCATTTACATTTGGCAATGCCAGTGGTAATTAAATATTCATCCTTCAGGCTTCAGTTTTGGATGAACAGGATGTGGTGAGGGAGGATGAGAAAGGAGCTGCCAGCATCAGTACAGAGAGTTTAGTTTAAATGATGACACTACCTATTAGTCATTTGAGTTGCTGCAAACTTGTACACAAAAATCTGAACAAGTAAGAAAAGTAAAAAGACAAGCTGGTCGATGATCCTCATAAAAAGAAACTTTTTGTTAGATTAAGTGATACTGAACTGAACGTACAGAAAAACGTACATTTGTTTTGGTGGAGCTTTGAATGGAACAGTATGTCTGATGAACCTACAAACTCAATGACCTCACAATCACAAAGGTGGGGAAGAAAGCACTCAAATTTATCAACGTGGGCACCTGGGGACTAGAAGTACAACATTTACTTTTGTGTGTTCGAACAAGAAGCTGCTCAGTGATTTCAAATCACCACTGACATAAGTCATTTAAACTCTGTCTGAATTCACTTCCAGAAGACTCACAATCCACAGTTTGACTGTATGTGGGGATACACACATATATTTTGTCTCACACATAAATGGATTTGCAGTGCCTGGCGTTCTTTGTCCCTCTGCTTTATCTGCACTCTTGGCAAACAAATGAATAGACTACATTCAGACGATAAGCTCATCAACTGTATGTTTGTGTAGTGGTTGTGCATGCCTGTGTGTGTGTGTATGTGTATGTGTTTAAGGCCTTTACACAGTGCTTTAAGGCATCACGGGCATTATGCCCCCAAGATGCTAAATTTTGGACTCAGCTATTATCCTGTGTGTGTGCGTGTTATCCTGACAATGCTTCTGGGTCAACTCACTCAGTGCTGAACTTTACTTGAACCTACCTCCCATGATGCAACACTCCTAGGAACCTCCCACGGCTTCCCACAATTCCTACCATCCTTTTCAATCGCAGGCACAAAGATACATTCACACTAATACACACACACATACACACACATAATGCAGAGATGCTGACACAAACACACACCTCGCTCTGCCTGCCTTGTTTGCTCTCTTTCTGCAAGTGACAAAGAACTCTCTGGCTGTTTGGTGACAGTCCTTGTTTACCTCCTGCTCCAGCTCCTCTTCTCCATCTCCCTCCTTCTTCCTCGTTCTTTTTTTTTTTTTTTTTCAAAATAAACCACCCCTCTGAGAGAGTCTGTCATAGATAAAGAGATCCTCAGACGCACACTAGGATTGAGAGAGGACGACCCTGTTGTCTCAGCACCGAGTTGCACAATATCTATTTCTGTCTTCGTTTATTCCAGCACGGTAGTGTGTACATATTTCTTCGCTGGCTCTGCTGTGATAGGTCACACCCACCTACAGTACACAGCGGGGCCATCGCAGTTCATCAGCTGCAAAATTAGTCCCATATCGATTCTACACCTTAAATGAAAATGGGTGCAGGGAGATTAATAAAATGCTGTAAAATGAATTGACATCACTGCTTCCAGGTTGTAAAATAAACCTCACAGGTGCACATACAGAAGGTTTCCTCTAATTATCCACACACAGGCTTACCTATATTCACCTATACACACATGAGAAGTGCTTCCTTAAGGCAGCTAGGCTTCTTTTTGAAGTGCAAATGAGCGAGGAGATGCATTGAGAGATGACAGAAGGAGGTGCTGCAGTCAGATCACATCACTTACTGTATGAAGGTGCTACTCGCTGTTGCATTCCTCCTCAATGACAAGCATTGTCACAGTAACATTACACACAGTAAACAAATGGATCTTTAATTGTAGTGAGATATTCTCATATAAACAGTTAGTTTTTCTCTATTCTGATAATTGCAACGGCATAATAGCTTTCCTGGGAAAAATCAGCTGGAACGCAGGAAGTGGTGCGGTAACAGCTGTTTGTTTGAGATAAACAAAAAATCAACAGTTTAAAAAATTAAGTGTGGTTGAATTGTATCGTTTGGTTGCTGGGGCAGTCCCAACACAACACAGATAGGATGGGTGACAAATTGAAGGTGCTGTTTCACCAGAAGCCACCAGAACAGCTTCAGTGCTTCTTTGTCATAGATTCTGTGAGTGAGAAAGAGGGTTTGTGTTGGGTTAGGACAGAAATTTAGAAAGCGTGTTTAGATATGGGAGACTGTCGGTTTGACCCATACATCTTTCTCCAACTGAAGCACATTAGAAAAACACTGCACAAGCTCAACTTCATCGAGTTCAGGTTCGGTTTGTGTAAGGTTCTGTCACTACACTTGTGGGCTATTGGGTTCAGACACAAATATGTGGTGCAGGGGTTCCCAAACCTGGACTTCAAGGCCTGCTTGTTTTCCAGTTATCCCTGCCTTACTCACTGCTGATTACCTGGATCAGGTGTGGTCAGTCAATCAGGAGCAGAGAGATTAATTAACCAATTAACTTTGTGTTCTTCCACTCCACCCTCATCTGAGATGATCTCTTCCATCTCCAAAATGACTGAACAAACCTGATACAGGCAGACCACGAAGCACAATGGACCTTGAGGATCAGGTTTGGGAACCTCTGCCCTAGTGTGTCAGGATTCTGCTACAGGGAAATTTTTACCCTCCTTTTTTTCAGTTGGGTTGACATGTGGGGACCACAGCATGGCATTCGTAGCATTAGTTTGAAGCATTACTAATGATTTTTTGCTATTGGAGATTTTGGCAAATACACTTATTAACTTTAACGAGTTAAATGTGAACATGCTTCTTGTGGAAAGTGATGTAAAACCTATTGGGCCTGGCGCATAGCTCTTGACTTTTGAAAGTCTGCATCACAGTAGCACATGGCTCACTGGGTTGAAGGGAACCCCAACCCAACTGCTTGCTTTACCACCTTCTTCCAACATCTGTTAATAACAAGAACCAACGTATTTAAGACCAACAACAACATAAAATCAAGTGAAACGTTCACAGACTGAAACTGTAAAGTTCTGGCACAGAGCTGATTCACTAAACATCAGTGGTTGCTGAGTGATTCAGTAAGTGAAGCTCCTGAGGATTAGTTATATAGGTATAAAACATGACTTTGTTAATGTTCTTAACAGAAACTGGAATTCAGTACTACAGTACAACAATAATTATCATTCAGATACAGTATATGTGCTGTATATAGTGTAGAACTATGAACTCTAAACTTCAGCTTATAGACAAGAGACAAAAGCTGCTTGTTAAAACTCAACCACACGTCCAGTGAGGGCTTGTAGTTTAATAAGGCAGTACTGGGTGTTTTATTGCTTGTAATTCTGAATCTAACATTTATTGCTTGATTTATCTTTACATTTAGATATATTGAAGGTCTTAGGTGTATGTACTGGCTAGAATAAGATAAGAAGATTTATGCTTTACAATACCTCATAGGGAACGAGATTGTCCTCGTTAAAGTGTTCAGTGGAATAGTAGTTAATCTACTTTACAATGTGAAACACTTGTATACAAAATAAATATAGCGCACTTGGGACACAGAGGAATAAAAAAAGACACACTTTTAAAAAGTCGTGTATGTAAGAGGAGCACATGTGGTGTCCCCTACACCGACAGGTGCCGTATAACTTCTTTACATCCTGTTTACCATGCCTCAATGTATGATCTGAATAAATAAATAAATGTACAGTCAAGGCCTCTCTTTGTTGCTCTGAGGCTCTAAATAAGTAAAAGCTAACTTGGCTTTTGCAATAGTAGCACTTACTTTAATAAATATTGTTTCCTCACTACAGGTGCATCATACAGACAGCTTCTTCTCATAATCGCTATTGCTGCATTTTCATTTAAATACAAATATTTTCAGGCGCTATAAGCGTAATCTGCTGCCACAATGTATTCCTCTCCTGTTCTTTGCACTATAAGACCCCTATAACTGTGTACTGTGTAGGTCAATTTTATTTATAGAGGTCTGGTGTCGTTTGTCACAGCGTGCTTTAAGAGCACAGAAACAGATAGAAACAGAGATAATGAAAGCACCAGAACAAGTAGTCTGCAGACTCTGGGAAACAGGCAGGAGATGGTGTATCAGTGTTTCAGTTAGTTCTGTGTCACCTTGTCACATTTAGTTATTAAGGTGAGCCAACACAGGTGATAATATTTTCCTGCGGTAGCATGCAGGGTCGCTCATTTGTCCTGCCATCACAGAAACAAGGACACAGCTTTAAAGGAAAACTGCTTTGGTTTTAGTTTATGTAAATCCAGTTCAGTCGTGCTGATTTATAATATTAGTTCTACACAGGGCTGCTTTAAAGTTTAAGTAATTTCTTAATTGTGATATATTTCAATGCTGGTTGATATCGAAAGATTCAGATGATGCCTTGTGGCAGCAACTGTCATCTGCTGACAGTCAGTGTAAAAACACGAGGGACACTCACTCTTCATTGCAGCTGAATTTTGCACCAAACGAGAACTTTGAGTCCTAATTACTTATAGCTATTAAATCCAATACAATCTGTCGGTTAAGATGTAGACAGGTTGAAGACAGGTGGTGTACTTTTCCCTGAACCTGAACAGTTCATTAGGTGGTGTAAAAAAAAAAACAACGCAGATTCAGATTGACACTTTTCATCTGGTGGCCTGTGGAGTAGAGCAGGTGTTGTTCGGATTTTATATACTGAATGTTACTGCCAGTGCAAGCAATAAATACATTATCATTAATGCCGCCTCTCGTCCATCCATGAATACCAACAACAGCGGAAATAGATTTGCAATTTATAGAGCCAGGGAAAGGACAAGACAGAATCTGAGTGCAAAAGATCAGTTTTACTACAGAGATGTTATTAGCCAGATGATGAGCAGCACTTGATGTTTGTAACAGTTTAATTTAGTCTCATTTTCTTCATGTTCTCGTAATTATTTAAATGCTGTTTGAAAAACTCTAAACACACTGTGACCTCCTTCTAACCACTCCATCATAAAGACCCGATCGATGGATAGTTACTGAGCTGGCTGTCCTTCTGCCAGCTTCTCCCATCTCAGTAGAAGACCTCTGAAGCTCTGTTGGTTACCCCCTCAAAGTTAAAGTCAAAGTCAAAGTATACTTTATTTTCATCTCAGCTATATACATGTATACACTGAGACGAGATGACGTGGCTCCAGTTTTGACAGAGTATAAAAACAGTATCAAAAAGAGTCCTGGTGGTTCCAAATTTCTTCCATTTCACAATTATCTAGGCCACTGTTCTCATGGGAACACTCAAAGCTTTAGAAATGCTTTATACCCTGGTCCTGATCTATGCTTCACCACAAAAATATTATAATGGAGGTCTACAGAGAGTTCCTTGGATTTCAGGGCTTAGGTTTATGACATGTGACTGACTATGTCCAGTCAGTTTCGTTTGTCACAGGTGGAGTTGAATGGTAAATGGTCTGCACTTATATATAACTTTTCTACCTATACTGGGACTGAAAGCGCTTTACACTGCTTCTCATTCACCCATTCACTCGCACACAAGCACACACACATTCACACTCACACACCAATGGCTGAGCTGCTATGCAGCTGACCTGAAGTCCTACACTAATCTTAAGAAACTTTTCTGAAAAGCAAACAGGACCATAACGTGCAGTGTCATTTGAAAGGGTGTTAATACTTTTGTAACTATTATGGGTAGACTGTTGGAAAATCTGCATTTTTATTCCATCACAAATCAATTTACAACACGGTAAAGTATAGTATATACAGTATAAGTAGTAATACTCAAGCAGCATACAAAAGAAAGAATACATCATCATTGTGGGAAATATCATTACCGGTACTTGTTTTTTTTCACAGAGCTGGGTAAAAGGATCAATACCACTCTCATGTCTCTGTGTAAGCTGTTGGCCAGATAGCCTTCAATTCCTCTCTGTCGTCATCTTTTTTTCTTTTTCCCGATTTAAGATACAACAAGCCATGTGTCACACAGGCACTCTGTGACCCTCACTGGCACACATATAGGACAGAAACACACACACACACACCCACACACACACACAGTATCTGACAGAGTCTCAGTGGAGCGGTTCCTGTCAGTCTGTCAACTCTCGGGGTTTCCAAACGAGTCAAGACAAGCTTTCTTAGAGACAAGATACAAGACAACTCATCACTTTTGGCTATTCGTCTTTTGGGATGTCAGTCTTGTGCTGAAATGTCATGCTCATGGAGAACATAAAGCAGGAAAAAAAAAAACAACCAAAAAAAAAAAAGAGGAACAACAAAGACTCCGGGTCAGCCTGGTTGTAGTTTCAGGGCCAATTCTTGTTTTCATGGAAATTGATTGTTAGGAAATTGTGTGTATTGTGAGAGGACACTTGAGGCTTAGAGGCAGTGTGCTAATTAGCACTAAACTCTATTAACACAACAACAACACTGACCCCGCGAAGCCCTCTTTCACACACTTTCTGTTTTTTTTTTTCCCAGATACACTCAAACACACAAGCAAAAGTACAGTTTGTGATGTACACACGCAGCGCACACATACACAAATTATGTCCTCATTATTGATATTGTTATTGGATAAGACCCTCTCATGGTCCCTGTGGCTCTTGGCTTCTCTGGAGATAACACACAAACAGACGTACACACACAGGCCAATTTACTGTAAAATACTCAACACCATGTTCTTTTTATTTTAAGGGCCTCTATAATGATAGATCACCTTCAGCTAATTTGGGTTTGTTGTTGATTTTGTGCTGACATTTAATCATTTTTGAACTGAGTATAAAATATTGGACTAGTGAATCAGGGAAACTTTACAATCCAATATCAGAAAAATCAGCAACAGATTACGACAGAAAAACTGTCAATTATGAATTATGAATCCCCAGGCTAATCAGCTTTGTGATCTGCCCCTGTTTAATTTGCTGTTGATCCCGTTTATGCCAGCTCTAAACTTCCACCATGTTTAGCCTTTGTATTAATGAATTTTGTACAGTAAAGTACCCAATTACTATAAGTACAGCAATAAACCCATTATGAATAATACGAAGGAAACACTGCACTTACTCCATAGCCTGTATTTATTAAGAAGGTTAGATATGGCATGAAGCTGCTGAAGTTTCCCAGTAGCCACTCATGGTACTGCAACCAAACTCCGCATGTGGTTCAAAAAGCATTTTCCCATTGACCACAATGATCAAAGAGACGTCTTTAAAACTGCTGCCCAGACACCTCCAACAGCAAACAAAGTTTTACTCTTTCTGTTATGAATTTTTAATCAGTGCAGGTTTCACATCTGTAAAACATCAGCCTAGAAAGGTTTATGATGTCACCATAATGTAAAGTCTATGGAACGAGCAGGAGCCGCTGGAGGAAATGTAGAAGCAAACCTGAAAGCTGGAAAACTTTAGACTTCTGTTTACATTCAGTGCTACTCACCAAACACCTTGTGTTTATTTCGTCCTTCCCAAATTTCCTACGCCATAAAATATTTGCAAACCAGTAGTAGTTAAAAGTAGTAGCTTGTGTTACGCGGGCGTTTGCCAGGAGAATAGTGTGAAATTTGTATGAAAATAGCTGTGCACTGTACTGTTTGGTTTGTGTACGGTACTCTAATGAAGAGCCATCATATTTTCTATGAATATGGACTCCAGAGGCCGTAAGTAACTAAGTACCTTTACTAGAGTACTGTACTTCAGTAGAATTTTGAGGCAGTGGAATATTTCCATTTTATGTAACTTATACTTTCACTACAAGTCAGAGGGAAATATTAATTGACAGCTTTAGCTACTAATTACTTTTGTAGAGTCTAATAAAGTAATCAACAAATAAATGATGTATTTAAATGGATTAACCACATGGTGATGCCCTCAGCAGCCACAGCAAGTCGCTAGTTACCAGGGATCGAATTCAATACTGTTTAAAATACACTGTTCGCTTACTAGAGTACTTTAAGTCGATGGTGTTAGTGCTTAGTACTTCAATTTGAATAAATAATTTTAAGTGGTACAGTACTTCTACTTGTGGAGTCAAGTACTCACCACTCTGCTGCGAGTATCTTGTTTTAGCGAAAATGTTTTCAGTTTGTTCTACTTTGCCTGTTTTAAATGCACTGCTTTATTAGTACTTTAGTTTATTGTTATAGCGTGTACTTAGTGCTTCAAGTTGAGTAATGAATGTGAAGTAGCACAGTAGTTACACTTTTATTTTTAGGCAAATACTCCAGTCATTCTGTCTCCAGTTATATCTGCTTTGCCATTTTTTTTGACCACTCTCTTCTAGGTTTGTTACAATCACAAACACTTTTACATAAAATAACTTCCAGCACTTCAAAGGCAATTATCCTCCTTTTTCCTACAAGAATTGTAATGTGAAACATCAAAAGACAACACTCACTGGTATCTGGAAGCAGTGTTTCTGTTGAGAAAAGATGAAAAAGAGCAACAGAATCGTTGCTAAATTTATTCCTGGTGATAACATCAGGATAGTGTACATTTCAGTAGCATTACTTTATAACAGTTGTGTGACACACAGCCTATATAAACGCCCTGAGTCTCTTTTTTAAAAACATAACTTCTTACATCTACTTTGACATTTTTTGGTTCATTATTAAGCTACCTATTCATGTTCTACTTCACATATTACATTGAACTCAGCAGGTGAGCATTGTAGTGCAGGCTATTCCAATGCTTTTTTTTTCCCACAGCCTTTATTTTGTTATTACTGGACTGATGTTTTATTGTGCTGGCTATTAATTGAAACACACAATGTTCATGAATGGCTTTTATTTTAGAAATATGCTATAAAGATAACATGTTTGCTTTCACACCTTTCTCAATGTACTCTGTACAATCCATATTCAGGGAAACAATAAGTACAAATGTGTTTTTCAACATAAGAGAATTTAATGGTGTTAGCATCAGGAATGGAAATGTTTCAGGGTGAGGTGTCTGGGTTGCTACGTGAAT
>JAUBNQ010000023.1:604651-615671 GCA_032353495.1 Ctenopoma kingsleyae
TTGAAATATAAGACATAGCTCTGCTGCTAGTTAACAATAACTTGAAGATGCTTGCATTTTACCACCAAGGGCACAGATCAGCCTTTGATGGTAAAATGTCTGATTCAGTTATTAATATATTTTGCTTTGTACACAACTTCACAGGCATCATAGAAACTGGAGGATCTGTGATATGGTGAAACCAGCAGCAGCATCAGCAAAACACTCAAACTCATGCATGTGTGTGTGTCGTAGGAGACAAGAAATTACTGCGGATACAAACAGAAATCAGTGAAGCAGCAATCAGTAACATATGCAGGTAAGTTAAAATGAATACACAATGCTCATTACTCAAAGCGGAACACAGTAACATCAGGCTGTCTTGTCTGAGGGAACTGATTTTACCTGCACATTACATCACTTTGTGTAAATGTGCTTCAGCTGTGCATAAAGGTACATTAGACAGACGGCTCTGACAGCTTCCCGTTGGGTTCTGTTTGGTCCTAGCTGCACAAAGGAAGCATTGCAGATTAGCAGCAGGCGACTGGAGTAAAGTTTTAGCTGAAATGGAGGCTCATTAAATCCACTAGACCTAAATGCTCTTGGAGATGTCGTGGGGTTACATGGTCAGCCTGAAAGCAGTTGCCCATAAAAAGATTTGCTCGAAGGAAGCAACTTTGAAGAAGTGATTTAAATCCTACAATGAATATCATGATTAGCATTAATGTTCATGAAAGCTGGTGAAAGGCTTTTGGAAAAGATACAAAAAAGGCACTTTGTTGGTCTGGAGAGCTCAGTGTGTCCATATAGACTTTTTTTCTGAAGTTTGCTGGGTTCGTCTGCTGTTTGGGTAACTTGTGGTCCTGTGTTCCCTCATGAAAACTAACACTGTGCTGTAGGAATTTTGATTGGTAATGTAACACTGTTAGTGCAACATGAAAAAACAAGGAATTGGCTTGTATTTCTTATTATTATGCTGTATATCTTTGACAACATACCTAATTAGCTGTTAGCAGTGTTCCCATGCATTCTACCCAGGAGTCCTAAAAGTTACAAAGATACCACACATTACGACTTACATCCAGTGGAGTCAGGCGGTGAATCCATCATGTCACAAAACTGCAATTAATGCTTTCTTTTCTTTTCAACCTATTACTATGATCTTTCCAAACCCAAACCTACATAAACCTAAAGTGTTATATGCCACATGCAGATGAGGAACATAATGTAATAATTGTTCTTCTATAGTTTTTACTCTCAGTTTTGATTGATGCTCTTTTGGTATCACTATTTTGTGCCCTAGGAGCAGCACAGTTTGACACAACTATAAAAAATGTTTTGTTACAGTTGAGGAAACATCCTAACTTGGTTGACTTTAGGCACAAAGCCAACTAAATTAGAGTTAGGCACAAAAATCTTATTAAGTAAAAAGATGAATGAGAACTTCCTGGACTCAAAGTTCCTATGGGAAAGTCCTGCATGTTGTTGACCCATCCAACCAATTACTATATTACTGTACTCAACATAGTTATGAAGACCACTAAATCATGTGTCAAAAGTTCAGAGTTTTCTGGGAAGACTTCAAAACCACTGTGAGATCCTGTATCTGCTGAGTTGAATTAACAGACTGGTGAAAGTGGACATTGTCTCTAGGTCCATTTTTGACATTGTTTTTAAATTGTTAAATGTCTGCAACATCAAACTGTATCTGTATAAATTAATTCTTATTGCTATTGATGTGAAAACTATTGATCACCCACCATCTGCTGTGATAGAATTTAGCATGAAGTCTAACTGGCTCAGCTTTTTTTGCCTGTTGTGGCTCAACGTCAGTCACAAAGCACGTCTCAGTGAGTCTACCTGTTAAGTGCAGCACCTCTGACCCGGAGCTGTGTAAGCTGTAGCACCCTGATAAGAGTTCACTAACCTCCATGTTGGAGGAGGGGGCAGAGAATTGGGGGATGACAAGCAAAACAGAAGAGGAGATGCAAAAAGGTCTTGCGGGGGATCTAAATAGTTTAATATGTTCTGTGTTTCTGTGCCGCTGTTGACGGAAAGGGGAGAGAAGGAGAGTTGAAAATTATAATCTCAAAGAAACTGAATGTCAGAACATTGGAGTGGATGGTGGAGTAATAGAGTCTCACTGCTGCTAACTCTGATCACACAGGTATGTATGTACTGTATGTATGTGGGTATGTAGGGAACTATGCCATTTCAATTATTATTATTATTATTATTTTAATGTTTAATGTGATCTATGCAGAAAGAGCTCAGTGATATTTTTTAAGGAATGAAAAAAAAAAACAGCAAAGAAGACACAGAAGAGAATTAATCAATCTCAACTGGTCTGGTGACAGAAGGCCAAAGGTCAAGGTCATAGTGACCTCAACTTCATCCAATGCTTGTGAGTTGATATATCAGGAATGCCTTCTTGGACTCATGCATAAACATATTGTATACATATGAGTCTGGAGACATGCATGTGAACTACAACGTCACAGGTTAGTGGATGCATAAATCCACAATGTGGAGATTCTAGTTATCTTTAATACAAAGCTATAGTTGATCTTGTTGGTTTCAATAATCCCGCCCTCCGCCCTGACATAAGCAGTTCTTGGTTTTAGATCAGCAATAACTCTGGAATCAGTTTTCCTTGTTGAGATCTGTCTTTGGCTGACAAAACATGAAGACCTGAAAATTAAGCACTGGTTCAGAAACAGCTCTGGAAGCAGCTTGGTGAAAAAGAGGTAAGTGTATAATACCACTACCGCTGTTTTAAAAGGTTTAGTACTAGTAAATTAAGACTGGTACAGAGGAAGTTAAAACAACAGATAAAAAACGATTCGGTTAATTGGTGATGAGAACAGTTTTCAGGTAAAATGACAGCTTTCAGCATCATTCCATGGTTTGTTAGTTTGTAGTTAAAATTAATTAACCTGAAATGAATTCACTTGCTTTGAAGTGACTGGATACATTGAGGTGAAATGAGTGGCGCTGAACTGATCAAAGAATTAAAGCGAGAGCGACGACAGAATCAGTGACTGTGCTCTGAGCAGCTCTGTCACTACTGCGCTATATTTAGCCAACACACACCGACAAGCTCCACAACAGTAGGCATGCACTGACCCCCGCCATCTGCTCGCTCCTTCACACACACATGCATATGTCATTCACTTACACACGCGCGGTCACGTATGCAGTCACGCACCTTAAGGTCCCCCCCCCATTGCCCCAGGTAGACACAGGTGGACTTCTTAAGATTCTTGCCACGAGGAGGTCACACATAGAGGGGACTCCCCACTTTGTTGCCGTGGCGATAGTCATTAGTAAATTTTCCCATTATGGCGCATGCATACACTGTATGAGTATACAACAACAAGGCTTCTGAAAAGACTCACTGTGAGAGCAGCGAGCTATGGGGAGCCATTTTAATGAGCTTGCCCCTGTGTGTGTGTGTGTGTGTGTGGAGCTTCAGTGTGTGTACATAATAACACATCTATCACACAGTTCTCACTCACACTACTTCAATTACTTTAAAAGGACAAAATGACCCTGGAATATTAGTGTTACTCATCTTCCTGTACACATTTACATTCATATTCTGAATCACACTATTATCTGTATAATATTCTCAGAGTATTATTATTCACACACTTGTGAGCATTTTGTTTGTGATGGGGAAGTTTTGTACCACCCTCCTGTGGCTAGAAATTAAAGACTTTACAAGACTTGGTCAGACTGGTGCCTAAAAAAATGAGCGACGTCTCACTGATGGAATAGTTGGTAAGTATTTATTTTGTGGTGATATGCACATATTTTGTAGTTCAATACAATACAATAAATATTATAATATAATATAATATAATATAGTAATTTTGGGGTATAAATACACAGAGCAAACATTTTGTACATATTCTGTTTTGCGTGGTGAGTAGCTCCAGGCTGTACATTTAAATGGGAAATCATTCCTCGATAAATTGTAGTTTTTTATTAGCAATAGAAACATATAACTGAACTCTTTTTGTCAGTCTGCTGCATCCTTTTTCTTCTGCAAATCCCTCTGGTCGTGTGTTCCCATCAGACAATGACAGGAATCAGCGGTGGGTTTTTTTCTCTTATTCTGGTGGTCCACAGAGCGTTCTTTCCCTTGGTCTCAAAAAAGATTGGAGCGTCAGGGTGAAGATGACAGTGTTGCCGTCCTTACAGGCGTGCAGCCTATTAGACAGGCAGACTGACAGTGCAGCCTAGTGGTAAAGCAACGGAGCCTCACACATGAACACACACACACTGCAGACCGGGGACAAAACAGATGCACAGAATAACCATGTCTGCCTGAATAAGATGCGTGTCCCTCTGTGTTTTTGTGTTTATGTCTTGCTTGGGTCCACCATTTACTGGGGCACTGCACGTAGGCACAAGGCTCCCCTGTACGTGCTTTGGAGGAAGCATTATAAACTCACACAGAAAGCCCTGTGTCTCCAGGCCTGATGGTGGGTGGAGGGGGGGACATGGGGGCTTGGCAGGCACAGTGCTGCCTGAATTTGGCCTGGACACTCATCTCAACTAACCTCCATCTTCTCGTCATGCAGACCAGCTGTGTGTACTGTATGGTCACATTCAAACCTTGGTTGCATTTGTCATGTACACTCGTAAATATTTTGTAGCACAAGAGTGAAGAACTCACTTCCATCTTGTTGTGTGTATGTAAAATGTGAATCAAGTGGCCCCGGCAGTGGCGCTACAGCAGCAGCAGCCTTGTCGTGATGGCAGCCGAGCGTTGACAGAGTTGTACTGCCGCATCCCGGGGCTTACAGGGCGCGCAGCAGTGCTGCACACTTCTGAGCTCTGTGACACACTCATGCTGTACACATTAGACCACACTTCCAACTTGAGAGGGCAACTTGAAAAATAACCTTATTTATAATATTTTAGTTATAACTACTTTTTCTATCACTTTATAATTATTATTATTATTATTATTTTGTAGTGGTTGAACTAACATACACAGCGCAGTACAAGTTAAGTACAGACTACAATATTGGCAGGCTAGTAGCAGTATTAGAGTTAGTATCAATATTGTTTGTAGTTGCTGCAGTAGCATAATAAAAATTAATAGTATAACACAATGTGTACAAGTAATGCCATTATTGTTGAAGGATTATTATTACTAATGTGTCTATGTTAATAATAATCTATCTTTTTATATCTTGTTTTTTATTATGACAGCAACAATTATAATAATAAAAAACTCTTATTAACTCTACTGCTATTACTAATTATTATTATTATTATTATTATTAGGTATATTATTATTATTATTATTATATAGTTCATATAATAAATTTTATACAGAAATTGTTGTAATTGTGGTTGCAGTTGCATATAGTAAAACACACATTACTATTAATATAATGACATTATTACTTAATGCTTAACTTATTACACTATTATTACTAGTAGCAGAAGTACTGTTAGTCCTATTTATATAATTAGTTGTAATGATATATATTAATAATAAATACAGACTGGGTCTGATGTCAGTTTCCATGACAAATACTTTAATTGTATGTTACCATTATATCGTTGAACATAAATGCTGTTTTATTGGCGAGTTCACTGTTCACACTGTTGAGAAAACTATCTCATGTCAGGGCCATTGAGTAGCTGTTCTGGGGCTTTCAATCAAATCACACGATCTTGATCAGAACAGCTACTGGATGGACGTGGTGATGGGATTGTTTTGTCAGCTGTACAGTGATAAAGTTAATCTTACTTCATGAATATCAGGGCTGTGAACAGACTCTGGCTGCGGTGACAAACGACTTAAATCTTATCTCCCGTCACCTCTATGAACCACGCAGTGTGTGTGTAATGATTTTACTTCGACACGCAGCAGTGTGTGAAGAAGAGCGTGTGAGTTCTCCCCATCTCCGCATGAATCGATGCCTGATCACAGTCCTTGAATAACACACACGCTCACACACACATGTGAGGTCATGCTCTACTGCACCTGGACATACAGCAGATAATAGCTTTATGAATATAACAGGCGAGATCGATGGCTGATCATTGTCCTTGAGCCTCGCAGACATGCTGCTGTTTCCAGTTCATCCCATCAGTCAGATAGTTGCCACTGGGTAGGTGAGTGTGTTTGTGCGGGGGGAGAAGTGAGCCAATGACAAATGAGGGTAAATAACAGTGAAAGAGAGAGAGAGAGGGAGAGAGAGAGAGAGAGAGAGTGGGTGGTGGGGGGCAAGCTCATGACCCAGAGAGATAAACAGAAAGTGAGAGTTGGCCAGGTAGGTAGGATGGGAGGGTGTGGCAATGGAGGGAGCACTTAGGGTGCACAGCCCGGCTGATCCTGTGCTCTAATTGGCTGCTGAGACTTTGACAGGCACACTCGTCCCTCCCCCTCCACCCTCTCCACTGCCTGCCCATAGTGTATGTATGTATATGCGTGTGTGTGCGTGAGGGAGCCGGCAGACTGAAGACTGAGAGCCAACACTGAGGCAGGCTCTTAACTCCAACCCAATGAGCTCGCAGCCCTCGCGCTCACACGCACACACTCCTCACACACACGCACGCACGCTCTCCTTCGCTTTCTCGCTTCAACCCTGGGACACAGCAGAAGCAGCAGAAGAAGAAGGAGGAGGAGGAGAGGAGAGAGAAGCAGCGAGTGGCAGAGAGGGAGAGCGAGGGCTAGGGAGTTAGAGAGGAAGGAGAGAGGGAGAGAGAGGCAGAGGGAGACTGGCGGGGTGTGAGGGAGAACACCATGGCTTCAGATCCGGGGCTGGCTGCGATGCTGCTATGGACTATATCACTACAGGTTCTGGGTACGGCAGCAACTAACAGCAATGAAGGTAAGAGTGTTTGTCCGTGTGTGTTTTTGTGAATTAAATAATGTATATCTTCTGACAGCAGGGGATTAACTTCATACATGTGGAGCTCCTGAAAAACACACACACACACACACATCAAGTAATGTAAACACACACTTGATTCCTAACCCGGGGCATGACATCAAAGTTTGCTCTTCTGCAACTCAATGAAATCTGGGTAATGTCTCTGTGTGTGTGTGTGTGTGAACTCATCTTGACATTGCTCATCTTTGCCCGGGTTGCGTGTCAGCTGCTGTAACAGCGCATGTGTCTGCTGAGGGGTTAGGCAGTGACGTGAAAGAGTCTGTGTGTGTGCGTGTCTACGCCGTTTCCCTATATGTGATCTGAGGTGAACATCCTGCGTTTTCCGTTATTTTTTTCTGTTTTTCTTCTCAAACGTTGTGCGTGCGGCTCTGTACGTGCGCACACACCGCACACTTTTTTTGCTCCCTTTTACCTCGGGTATGTTTGTTTCCATCCTCTTGTCCTTTGTGTTTCCGCCACAAGACGGAAAAACTCCTGTTGTCACTTGTTCAACTAATGCCACACAAGCGCGCCACAAAGTCCCTCGGCGCTTTTCTGTAAGCGTGTGTGTGTGTCTGCTTGTGTGTGTGACAGGGTCCTTGACATAGGTCTGGTCTCGGGCGGCTGAGTGACAGCAGCGATTGGACTGTTAGGGCCTTCTTTGCCCTCTGACAGTAACATTCAGCTTACCACTGAAGGTGGTGGAGGGGGGCACGCAGCAGCAGAAGGAGAAGTAGCGGGAAAGAGATCAGTAGTGTGGTTCAGGTGGGATCACCTCAGCAGTGGAGAGGTGAGGGCAGACACTTACCCTGTATTAAGCTCTGGAGAGGCAGGACGGCAGAGTCGGGTCGCCTCAGGTCAGACAGAGCAGGAGGCAGACAGACGGTCCAGTCGATACAGCCTTGTGTGCTGCCTGAGTGACCGCTGCATTTACAACCCACCATTAAAGTCCTTTGTAATTAACATGTCACATTTGATTTCCCTCTGCTCCTGTTTGAACTGTAATGTTTCATGAACGTAAGTGTCCTCATCTTTGCTCTTCACATTCACTCACATTCTCCGGTGATGAACGTCCTCTGATGAACCATTCAGCGTAATCAGATAAATAAAGACGCACATCTATGAGCTCCCCTTTGATTAAATTTCATGAAATTCTTTTGTTTTTAAAAATCTCACTCGGTATTGAATAGAACGGGGGCTGGCAGTCTGAATTCAGAAAGGAAATGAGCAAACAAGAGGTCCTAGTAATGTAGAGCAGCATTTTTTGTGAGATTGTCCGTCCGAGTAGAACTACAGCAGGGATCAGACAAACTTCTACTAGAAATAAACTGCAACAACCAACTCTTATTATGTGCTATGCCAAACAATAGAAATGAATTTAAAATAAAAGTCTGTTTCAATCATTTTTTTAAATTGTTGATTTGTTGACATTTTTTAACCTATATGACCCACTTCGTAGTCATTCTCTCTATTCTTCTTTAGTGTTTTATAGTAGTTAAATCATAAATAAAACTACACAGAGGGTTTTTTAAATGTGGTCATTTTTGTCCTCAAACGTTCTAAAGGGACAGTTCAGGGCTGTAAATCTCATTAAAACTATATATTTAGTATGTGACACTAAAGAATATATAAATGTTATGTTTAAATGTTAAATGTTCACAGATTCCTATTTACTGCACATGTTCGCCAACAGTGTTCCGTATAGATCCTCATACTTTATATCCCACTCAACTGTTAAACACAGTTGGAAAGTTGTGAGAGGAATGTTTAATGGTTTTCGAGGCCGCCCCCCATTTGTTCTAAAATGATAAAAACTGTGCAGCTTGAAGAAAAATGGCGAGGGGGCTGTGGCTGTGGGGGGGAATTTCACTATTTGTAATTAATTTGTATGACTGATTTCTAGTCACCCTAAAAAGACGTTGTCACACTGTGATGCAAAGTCACCAGAGCGTCGGGAATAAAACGTTTCCTCAAAATGAGATTTTGCATCATCCCACACACAGAAACAAGTAAATATGCTCTTATTCCAGTTTGCATGTGATTAGGGGCAAAATAGTAATTAATCCTCAGCTAATAGCTGATATCTAAAAGTTTTTTTTTTGTCCCGTTGAATTCAATTGTGCCAAAAATTGAATTTCCTTTCTTCTCTTTGGTTCGACTGCGCTCCGACTCGAGGGCAATTGCAAATATTACATGTATGTGGAGGAGACAAATAAACTTTGGAATAAACAGAGAGCTGTAAATTTAAACTGATGGAGGAGCAAGTACCGTGCAGAGCTCCACCTGACAACACACACACACACACACATACACACACACGTAACATTTAAGAGCTTTGACTGATTTCTGTGTGTAGAGTTGATGTACGAGCAGGAGCCGGCCATTTTGTTTTTGTCCACTGTTCATACAGTAAACGCGTCTGTGTGTAAAGAGGGGTCAGAGCTGGAACAGACAAAGAGACTGAAGATAATAATGTATATTTTGTGACATGTAAAATTTTGTAGGTAATCAAAATACACAGTAAACTACTGTCAAATCTAATTGCTGCTTTTTTTTAAATCCAGGAACAGAAAAGAGAGAAAGAGTTAGAATCAGTAACCAGACCAGCAGAGATGTAGTGGAGAAAGGTAAAGTCTCCAGAGCTGAGCTTATACCCACACATTTCATTTTCAAGGACACAGTTTACACAGTCTGAACTGATGTAAATCTTTATTGAAATAAAAACTTGCTAAGTGCTGACGCATCCAGGCTACATTTAAAGCTTTTAATAGCAAATGTATTTTTCTATAAAGTAAAAAAAATTAAAAAATACTGTGCTGTATCCCGCCGCTGACACCTCCACAGCTTTTCGTGACTTCATATAAACATATAAAGAGTAAATGTCAGACCGTGAGAATTATATCACTGCACAAATAAACACAAAATCCTTCAATTGATCTGGAGGATAAAGATAAAGACGTGGTTTTTAGTGATGAGCAAAAATATATCAATTCCCTGTAAATGTATTGAAAAAGTCATTAAAAATGATCATTATATTATTATGAATCTTGCTGCTAGAATGGAGGTAACGTGGGAGGTTTCAACAGTGTATAGAGAACAATATATGTGCAGTTATTATGACCATTTCTCTTCTCGTTTTACATATTTCATTTATTTCCAGATTGTTGTTTGAACAGACAGTACATGTCAGCAGTACTATGGGATTTCAGTGTCTTATCCAAGGACACCTTGACATTTAGCCTGGCGGCACTGGGAATTGAACCGCTCACCCTTGGGTTTGTTCAAAACTGCTCTACCAACTTATTCTCATTTTCATTATTATTATTACTGGCTGCATGGAGATGCAAAGTTTTCAAACTCAAATGGATAAATAAGCAGTTTATAACAATAACTAACTAAATGAACATGCAGAACACACATCTCATCAAACCACGATGCTGTGAAATACTCCAATATGTTTTTCAAACTCGACTTGAATTGTGATGAATTGCAATGAAACATCAACGTAGGTCATTTATTTCTTTCGGGCAGTTTTTATTTCACATTTTATCGCGGCCGTTTTCGTGGCGCAGTCTGTGGCAGCCAGCTAAGACAAACAGCACAGAGCGATTTATGTGAGCGGTGTTCACTCGTTTGGGCAGCTAATCACAATATTGTTAAAAAAAAGACATATCAACTTAAAAAGTGCTGCAATGAAATGAAAATTACCGATGATGCATTAGATTTAGAAATGAATTGAATTATTACATTAAATAAATCTTTTGTTCATTTTTAAAATATTTAAATATACTAATATACCTCCGTTCAAGTAGAATTTTCCAAATAATCAAAAAATCAAAAATTTTATTTAGTTTCAGCACCGATGACACAGAATCAACAAACGAATCGAACACGCACTAAAAGCAGAAATTCAGATGGAGCTGTAAAGTCTGAAGTTCATCACAGCAGTAAGCGTCTTTCAAACTGAAGCTGTTCGGCGCCACAAACATGTTTTCAAGGAACAAATCGGTGCAAAAACACTGAATCAGGACTAAAATGGCTGCATTAAAGTTACCAGCATGAAAAAGTGATCAGTATTTGAATCAGACCTGCTCAATTCTGTGTAGGCCAAGCACACACACACACACACACACACACAC
>JAUBNQ010000023.1:630118-641126 GCA_032353495.1 Ctenopoma kingsleyae
CACAATGATTACAAAAATAGCGGGAACAATTAAATACAATTTAAAACAAATAAAAAAACTAATCAATCCATGTAGCTCACTGAGGCCCCCTGCGGGTGGGGCCCTAGCCTACACATCTAAAACGGCCCTGCTCTCCATTCATCCTCTTTTTTGTTGTTGTTCCCTTCTGTGCTCTGTGTTTTTACTGGACTGCAAGATGATGATATGACTGATGACAGCAGGTAATTTACACATGTGCACAGAAAAAAAACTAAACACATGAATGAATCAGATCTAGGAGCAGAATTGATTAGAAAAAATGTGTTCACACTTCAGCATATGATGTGAACATAGCCAAACGTGACCATAGACGTGAATCTGGAGTATCAGGTTTGGACATTGTCCGCAGTAGCTCTTACACACATGCAGTGCACAACAGGAGACTGTACATATGTAAAGCATGTTCTCACTTGGGGGAAATAGTCTGTTTGGTTTCAGTGAGGGATGAGCTTGCAGGAGGCCCAGCGGGACACAGTGTTTTGATTACAGCACAATGAAGCAGAGCCAATTACGTGATTAAAAATTATAAGTTATGTGTATAACCCCTGTTTCCTGAAAGAGAAAAGTGTGATACACTTGAAAGCATGGTAAATATTTCTCGACCGACTGAAAGGTAACGCCCACTCTCTCACTGTGAATACTCCAGACAATCACCTGCTGTTTTTGCACATGAGCTCAGTGGGACAATACCTGGACATTATAGTAGGGAACTGTTAGAGTAACATCCGTTTCATACAGCGCCTCCGGATAATGTTCCAGTGCATGTCAGAAAACAGTTCATGTGTAGACTGGAAACCTTTCCAAGGTTTACCTCACCTCTAGCCCAGTGACAGCTGAGATTGGCTCCAGTGGTAGTGATAATAATCAATGGAGTTTAGTACTCTCCAGCAGTCACTACCTAGCACCATAAAGAAGTGAATTTAGACCAAAGATTCTGTATGTGACAATTTTCCTGTTAAATGAACAAATATAAAAAGTTGTTATTTTATGGTGAATGTTACTACTTACTACTATAGTAGTAGAGTTTGATTAGAAATAACTTTGGTTAGTTATGATGTGGTCTCGCCTACAGATGCATATCATCTTCTAGTGACATTGTTATTAATCAAAAATAAGAAAAAAAAATCAGTCACACCTGAGCAATCATAATCGTGCCTTCCTTTCTTTTTTGGAGGCTCTTGGAATGACTTGAACAGACCTGCGTCGTGCGCCCGCCGTGCTTGTGCACTTGAGCGTCCTTGTGTGCTGCACTAATACAATCCAGCACCTCTTTAGCTCCTTTCTTGTTTGTTTTTTCACAGGCTCCAAATGAACAATTTGCGAATGAAAGGACTCGAACATCCTTAATTCTCCCCCAGCTTTCATTTCACATGTCGAATTTAGTTCAGATCACCTCCCTAAACATTTGACTAAAAATAAAAAAAACAATTAAAAGAGGAAGAGGAGGGTCGCGGCACAACAATTATTTCAAGTCATTTTGTGTTGGTTTGTTGTCGCCGTGAATGAACAACATTGTTTTTTGGGTTTTTTTTCTGGAGAGGTAATAATTTATGTAGACTTGCTCCCCTAATTGGAGAATAGGGAATTGGCATTGGGACTGTGGAGCAAATGCAAAACAAAACTAGAAGGGATAGAAGATGGCTGTGTGTGTGTGTGTGTGTTTGCGTGCCTAAGAAGAGCGAGGGTTTGGTGTTTCGGTGGAGGCGCTCCCTCTCATCTCTGCGACGAAAGGCTTTTATCGTCTCCTCTGGTCGCGACGCTGATGAGGAGCTTTACAGGCGGCGAGAAGAGAGAGACGAGAAGGAGAAGCTTGTTAGAGAAGGGAGGTGTTGATGAGATAATTACACAGCTGTCGTGGTCCCTGTCTCGCCCAAGAGCTGCGACATCGATGTGTGTGAATATTCGCACATGCACTGCATATGTCAGCTATGTGTGTGTATTTTTACATTAGAAATGGTCAAACATGTTTGCCACCGTACTGTATGTTGTCTGCTATCTGTGTGTGTGCACGTGTGTAATAATGTGTGTTTAGACACTTATTTGCAACTTTGCACTGCATACTTTGAAATGTATGGTTGTGTCATTTTGGGTGGAAATGAGGTTTTGAGCATCTGCTGTGTTCTGCCATTTCCTCCTTGTACACTTCCTCCCCTTCTGCGTGTGTGTTTTTATTTTTTTGTTGTTATGATCAGTATGGAGACACCGCAGCTGCTGCAGGCAAACTCCACTTCCTCTAAGACAGCCCATAATTCTTCGACGTTGACTTCGGACACATTCACTCCCTCTGTCAGCCTGCCATGACCTCTGATTTAGAGCGAGAGTGTGTTTGCGTGCGTATGTGTGCGAGTCTGCACGCCCCGCATTTCAAAGAGCATTGGCAGGCCTGGCTGATTTGATGCATGTCCGAGACATGAATGCCAGGCCGTGGGCGTCACGTCTAACCTGCTGGCTAGATTGAGTTGTGTGGCCAAAAGGGAGGGAAAAAGTAATGGCGGTGAAAAGTTGACCAACGCCCTGGGAAATATGTGATGCGTCTCTGAGCGAGCGCAAAAACAAGCTCTCCAGTCGGCGGAATGCTTTTTCATCTTGGAGCTCTCTGATATGTGGAGGAGAGTTGGGTGGAGAGGGCGAGAGAGAAATTGGTGGAGGTGGAGGTGTTGGTGTGGGGATAAGGGGAAGCCTGGTATTGGTGGCTTGTGTTTCTGTTATGAACAGAACACTGTGAAACAGGAACAAACTCAATTTCAAGCCCGGAGTCCTCGAGGAGAAGCACTCGGCCCCTCCACCCGCCTCCACAGCCAAACAAAGGCTTTAACCTCTTCACTGCTGCACAGGTTTGTGTTGGAGTTCTGTTTCCACTCCATCTCAATTTAGAGCTACTCATCAAGGTGCCCTAAAGGTCACGTAGTAACCAAACCAACAAACCCTAATTTGATTCAAATAGCTTGTGTCTTTATTGTGTAACCGTGCCGTCACAAGAAAGACCAAAAATTATGTTGGTGACGTCAGCATCAGAAAAAAAAATACTGTCCATGATGATGTAAATGGGATACAGAGAAAAAATGATTCACTTCAGTTTTCCCGCATGTAAAATGCAAAGAAACGTGATGGGCTGAAGGGTGTGAGGAGGGCAAAGTGCTAATTACCGCCTGTCCTCTCTTTTATCCACACAGTTCCTGTCAGACTAAAGCAAAACACCAGACATGCCACTAAACCCTTTCGCTTGTGTACAAGTCATAATTCAGACAGCCACAGTAAATTAGATAAATGACTCCCACCACCTTCAAAGACAGTGGGAATTTCTTATTTGAGAGGAAATTAAATTAATACCAGTGGGAATGGTTTGTGAATCTTCACACGGTCTGCTGTGGCGATAACACACCTCCTCACATGTTTTCAGAGTCAGGGAAGTGGATATATTTGTCTTTTTTTTTGTCTCTTAATAACGGTATCGCAGAGGAATATTCCCTCAGTGGGTTGAAGAATTATTAAATCCACTTGCGCAGTATGCTGCTTTCATTATGTCACTTTGGAGGGCTGATGAAGAGCACTCAGAGGAGCGTAATTGGCGGCATCCATTTGTGACCTTGGCTGTAGAGTGAAGGGGCCAGCGGCGTCATCCATACGAGACGGCAGGAGGCGTCGGCGCCCCTGAGAGAGGGAGAGGCAGAGAGAAGAAGGCCGGTGGATGCGGGAGGGAGAGGGGTGGATGGAGGGATGGGAGGACGGTGGCACTGCCATCTGTCTATGTGTTCTGACCCACTGCCCTCCTCGGCGGCCCGATGCCCAAATTAGGAGAAGTGACACACCAGTTAATTGCGACACGTGAGCGTTTGCGTGGGATGCAACAGTCTTTGCACAGAGAAATTAATAAAATCACGAGGCTCCACTTGGCAAGATTTTTTATGGAAAAATACTCCCGTCTTATTAGGCTAAATCATGAAGTGGAGCTGCAGTAGACAAGAGTGCTCCATCCCCATTACGACGCTGTACACTCATCCTGTTTGCCTCTGTGAACCGTGGGTGTAGAGACTCTTCTTGACCCACAGAAAATGACAAATTGACACTTCAGAGCAAAACACAAAACTCTCTCCAAAACCAGCAGCAGCAACCGAGCTCTGTTTAGTGTGGGACTAACCCCAGATTAGACTTTGTCTCTTTGGTGTGCTGCTGCACAGGTTGGTAAACACGAGCGTCTTGTTCTTGATATTGAAGTTCATTATTTTCAGAATGGCTGACTGCTGCTAGTGGGAGCCACCAAAGAGACAGACTGCCTGGAATAGTTTAATAAAGTGATCTGCAAAATCAGTAATTTTTTTTTTGAGGCATCATTTGTGTTTAAGCCTTGTCAGCCCACACAGGTGTTTTAGTTATTCTGACTAATTAGACCTATTTTAAGGATTAGGTTGGAAAGAGATCAACTAGAAGTTTGTCAAAGTCATCCAACATTAAGCACTTAAAGCTCCTAATTAAGATATCTATATATATTATTCGTGTTAATGCAACACTGAATGATCAGCTGGTTCTGCAGGTGATGGTCGCCCACTTTAATCCAGGCTAAAATCTGGACTAGGATGAAACTGTGACGACTCGCTTATTTTTTATCTTCATCACCATCATTAAGTCAAGATTTACATTTGCAGGTATTTGGTTTATGACCTAAACTAATAGTATTCGCCTTTACTCTGTGGTTAGTGAGAAATATTGTAGCAAGTATTTGCATACTAACGAGAAAACTAATTGCATGAACGAGGTAAGCATTCGCTGCTTAACATTAAGAACAGTATGTAAGCTCTGTAATTTCGGCCATGTTAGCACGTTTAGCTCCATTCAAGGGTCCAGGACAATAGGTTGGTCTGTAACAGGTCTATGTCCATGTATTTGGACTGAAACAAAATTTTCTGTACTTTGGCACCATTTACACCACTACCCTAGATTTGAAATGAACCATTAAAGACACACTTACAGAGTAGACGAGCGATCCCCAGCTGGTTTTCCAAGTAGGTCTAACAGTCAAATTCAGAGTGGACTTGAGGCTAGGTGGTTGGGCCACAGGAAGACTGGTGTAGACTGTCCTAATTTGGTGACTCAAATATATTTGGATAAACTAACATAATCTGAAATTAAATTGTCAGTTTTAATACTTGGTTGCAAATGTTTTGCAGACATTAACTGCCTGGAGTGAGTGAAGTACAAGCAGATATTGGGTTTCTTCCTTGATGATGCTTTGCCAGGTCTTCTTCACTTCATGTTTGTTTTGGGGCTTGTGTTATCTTCGCTCTTCAGTTTTGCTGAAGGTAAAATCCTTAAATTCAAGCTCTGTTGTTCTCCACCCAACTCTCCTCCACATATCGGAGAGCTCCAAGATGAAATATAATCTTCCACAAGTCCATTGTCCATATATATATATAGACATAATAGTAGTTCCTTCAGGCCTTTTATTCTGTAAAACCAAAATGCTGTTTGATGACAACTCCAACAAAACATGAAGCATGAGATTTGTTTTAAAGTGTAGAATCAGCTACTTCAAACCCCAACTGCCGACCTCACCAACTGTCATGTACCAGTCTGTTTTTTCTGATTCATTGGAAGTGCGCTTCTTCTTCTGCCTGTTATGGCATAGTGGGAATAAATGGATGCATATTTAGGCAGCTACTTTCTAACACATTAACCCAAACTGTTTTCAGTAATATGATAGCGCTGCCTGTCTTTTAGCCTGTTCTGAAGTGCTTCTGTTCTTTGCCAGCTATAAAGGTCATAAAGATGTTTGTGTCTGTCCCACCGTAACAGATGCAATAACAGTTTATTATAAAGTCAGATGTCAGCCGGGCACCGTGTGTTCACACAATCCTGAGAGGATGTCTAGTCAGGCAGAAGTGAAAACACCTCTGTAATTTAGCTGTGCACACAGTTTCCATAGAGCAGATGCCACAAGTCACACTCAGTGGGTAGATTTTATTTTGATTGTGTTTTTAGCCAGTAGGTGGCGCTGTTACTTATCAATTATTTTTTTTAAAGAAAACAAATATCATCGTTGTCTTCACAGTATGAGAAATGTCTGCCATACAGTGCATATTCAGAACATCTACAGTTGAATATTTGTTTACTTGCAGTTTGGAATATTTCTTAAGTAACTATTTAAGGCCAGTTCACTTCCTGCTTTAAGCCAAAAACACTGAATGTTGTATCTTTAACACGCAGCGGAGACAGGAAGCGAGAGCAAGTGTCAGGCTGTGAGATGAAGGATGAGAGATGGATGGCTTAGAAGTGTGATGTGTTTTGTTAAACTCATTCTAATGTGAGGAACATCACTCGGCTGCTTGACAAGTGGCCCTGGGGCAGAGATCACATTAGCTGGAAGTGTTGAAGGGGAGAGACGCAAACTGTACACATGCAGGGAGGAAGATGTGGGCCGTACCATTGGGTACAATTAGTGGATCTCTAAGCTCTTCTTCCTTTTTTGTCTTCATCTGTCCATCACTCTTTTTTGTAATATCCCTTCACTCAGGGCTAAAAGTCTGTTCAGACATAATGTGAACTGAATTTTAGTCGTTCACACCTGAGATGCTCTTCTACTTAACACCACATGTTTAACAAGAAACGTTTCATTTCCTCTTCTATTCTGAGCTGAGGTCTCGGCTCCGAGGGTTGAAACAGGTCAAGGTGACATCACACGCTCTGACACCCAGCTCACAGTTGCCGTGACGACCGTCCCGCCTCATCAGTCACACCTGTCAGACAGGTGTATGTGTGTGATTCTGTCGAGCTGCCAGCGCGTACTGAGGATGGTGATGGAGAGCGGGATGGATGTGTGAGGATGGGTGGAAAAAAACAATCATTTAAAGTTCATCACTCACCTCTGTTGTTTTGTTCTTTCTCTGCAGTGAATCTGCTGGACACGACGACGATCACTGGAGACTGGGGCTGGCTTACGTATCCGTCTCATGGGGTAAGGCTTCAGAACATAACACAAACAAAAATGTCCACTGTGGAATTTAACAGTGAACAAAACGTTTGCACAGTAGTAGTGTAGTACGTATTTCAACAGCTTTGGAAACTCTTTTAAGAAAATTTACTGAATCAAGGTCTAGTCCGTTTGTTTCCTGGGTAATCCTCTTTGTACTGTATTTCTGTGAAATCCCAACAGCACCAATTTCCACCACCTCTTGCAAAGGTATTTCTATTTTATCCCATTTGAAAGCATGTGAGGCAGTGAATTTCCTTTATAAATGGGCTTCCACTGTAATGCTGGCACTACAGGCTAATTAAATGTTCGTCAGTCGCAGCCAGACAGATACATGCAACGCTCACCTAATTCCAACATCAGCCTCGACATCACTTTCAGCCCCCACCACATATTGGCAGCAAGGTGCACATCTCAGAACGGGAGAACCTACAGCCTTCCCTGGGGAGGAAGAGGAGCGGGATGTGGAGGAAAGAGGGAGAGAGATGAAAGAGAGAGAACGAGGTGACAGGGAGGGCACAGCGTCGCTACATTAGCATATTGTAATGCCACATGATGATGCCTGGGGTGATGAATTAGGACTCCAGCCGTGATCTTTATAGCAGCGAGGTGCCACCATGTCCCAGACTCCCCTGGCTGTCAGCGGAGTGGTAGAAACATTTAACTCACCTCCAGCCTACACAACAGAAGGCGGCGGGATTGAACAGCGGCCAGGAGGAACAGATGGATTGTCTTTCAAGTTCGGAGGAAAGAGCTGGAAGAATTGGATTAGAGTTTTGAGCGAAAATGACGCCTTCAGTGTAAAATCAGCGTGAGAAGCGAATCTGCTCCATTCTGACAGGTCTATGTTATAACATCTAGATTACATAAACTCAGCTCGTAGTGTTTCATTTAATTTGTTCAATATACCCAAAATATTCACTCCTAATTTGATGAGAGATTGGTTTTTTCCACCCAGAGCTCCTGCATATCATCTGTTTGGATGTAATTAGAACTGGAGCTCAGCTTTGTATCATTTTAGTTAGGTTATATAAGGTATGTGCTGAATGGCAAGCATTTGGGGAAGGTGAAACAAACTGTGTGATGGTTTGTATTAGCACATGTCCATAGGGGAAAATGACTCATGATGACTACATCTTACTGAGACAGTGTCCAAAATCAATCCTATGTGTGTGACTATTCTCAGTGGTTCCCAATGTTTTAACGCCGTGGAACCGCTTTGATTTTTGTTCTTTTAATGACTCAGGTTTGGACTGTTTAGCTGTGTAGCAAGAAGCCAGAATGCATGTTGCATTCTTGGGGCCAAAAGTCTATAACGCTGACATATTAACTTCTTTAACGTTACATTAACATTCATTTAAATGTGTTTTCTTAGCTAGGCAATGAAATGTGAACTACATTTTCAGTTTTATTTTAGTTTTGTTTTGGTCTCTATCAACCAAAATCAGCTCGTTCATTTCTCATGCTCTATGTTTGTTATTAGCCAGATGCTAATAATAAAATGTATTTGGTGCTAAAGGCAGGTAGCACACAGTGGGACTATCATAGCTTTTGCTTTAAACAGCTGCTACTTGCTAAGAAAATTGACAAAGGTGGGACAAGTTAACTGAAAGACACTAAAAGGTTCCATAGACCCGAGCAGAGCTCATAAGTGATAATTCTGTTGTTTTGTAACTGCAAGTGACATGGTTCATGTTGTACATTTGACTTAATAAAATATGAATTAGCACAGCTTTATTTGAGTTTAAGGAAAAGATCTCTTCATAGCAAGGAGGACTGATTACAGTGAACAAGAGCTCTTTCAACCTTCGTATGGTATGCAGCATTCTATGAAAGTAATCCAAAGCTTTTTTATAACTCAGACACTATTTATACTGCAGACAGTGTGTGTAGGTGTGTGTGAGAGAGACAGAGAGAGAAAGACATTACCGGGACCCCTTAGGGTCTTTGATAAATGGATGTTTTGACAGTTTCTAACTCTCTCACACTCTCACTTCTCCACACACACACACACACACAGCACACATGTAAAGTAATTTATTGCCACCCTGACAGTTTACGGTATTATGAATGTGCCATGCAAGCAGCATCAGTTTTTCAGCTGTCCTCTGCTCCGGGCAGCGGCAGCAGCAGCTCTTTGATGGTCTTAGGTTGAGAAAATACAACTGCAGTGGTAGGGAAAGATTTCTGTCAGCTGACAATTATGTCACAAAAGCTCTTATCAACTGGTGCTGATAGTGGCATGTTTGAGGCACAAAGCAACTGAGAACTCTGGATTCTGGAATATATGAATTGTGCTGTTACATAACAAATAATTCAAACTCAGCTCTGCTGTTATTCTGTAGAGGTTCAACAATGTTATTTTTGCATTGAGGTGTTGTTCAGGAGGCGACGTACAATGTCACTGTGAGCGAGAGAGTAAAGCAAAGGTGAGAGGAAAAGAGAGAGAAAAATAGACAGAGAGGGTGCCCACAGGGAATACAAGCGAAAAATAAGTATCCAACTCAATGCTGGAGGAAGATGGATTATAATTGTCAGCATGTAGTTTCCTGAATGTGAAGTCATTTTCAAACAGAGGTACAGGGACAGCTTCAGTAACTGTTTGTTTTAATGACTGCCTGTAGAATTCCCTTTGCATTTAAGCGTAGAATGCAAATGAGTCAGAGCCATTACTTCAAGTAGACAAGTATGTGTAAAATGCTGTTGGCATTAACTGTAACCTTGATTATATTAAGTGTAACCTTTAGTTGATTCACAGTAGCTTCAAAGCTTCTATGATAAATAAAACACTAATACATGTTTTACATTAGGATAAATTGAAATCTGATGCTCAGATTCTGTGATCTAAACTAACAAACTACCCCAAGACGATTACATACTTGGATTCAGGCATACTTTAAAGGATCAGCATCGGCTGAATTAAAGCTGATCAGCATCTGCAGAGTGCTGCATAAGAGACTGAATATTAGAGCATGTGAATGTGAATAGAAAACAATTTGACGTCACTGGGTACTGACTCCGAGTTCAGACACTGAGGTTGGCAAAATGCATGGATGTGCAAAACTGACATTAGCAAATGTCAGTGTACAAAACATCCAGCTAGCAGTGTCTTATTTTTAGCCACTGGTGACTGCTGCAGATTAAAATGATAAATATCACTAACGGCAGTTAGGTTCAGCTATTATTGAATATTAGTCTGTGAGTAACCTGTTGGTTACAGTGCTCTTTGTAGTCGCTGTCTGTACCCAGCCAATGACGGTTTGTGAAGGAAGACACTTTGTGTATAACACAAAATTATTCCACCAAATCCCTATAACAGCAACAAAAGTGTACAAGAGTGGCTCAGCTCCACATAGTAAATGTTTGCTAACACACTTGCAAAAGAAAATGTGACGATGGTTCCTCATATCTGATTTTCCAATTGGAGTCAGCAAGATTGGCAAAGCACACTTCCTTTAAACTCCATACCAGTGTTTTGCAATGTCATGTGCTGGCCTGGCCTGCGCACCATACACAACATTCTCCTTTCACCCTCTTTGCTTTGAAGGGTGAATGCAATCTAACTTTCCTGATCTTATGTGTGTACTCTTTTACCTACCAAAACCTTGTTGTTGTTTTGATCTCTGTTACCTGCTGTTCTTTTCTTTCTCCTCTTTCCACTCACCCCAACCGGTCGAGGCAGATGACCGCTCACCATGAGCCTGGTTCTGCTGGAGGTTTCTTCCTCTAGAGGGAGTTTATCCTCTCCACTGTTGCCTAGTGCTTGCTCAATGGGATACTATGCAAAAGTCTTAGGCCACCATTAGTTTCAGGAGTGCTATTATGATCATATATATGTATTTGTTTGTGTTTTTTAAAATTCTTTTTATTAGAATACATCTAGGAAATATAGACAATATGTACACAATAAAAAACAAACAAACAAATGAACAAAAAACTGCTTCTTTAGGCTAAAGTGACAAATAGTCCCAATAGTCAATAGTGTGATCTCTGTATAGAAATCTG
>JAUBNQ010000023.1:765832-776910 GCA_032353495.1 Ctenopoma kingsleyae
GTTCACTGTGAGACAGCGTGAGAGCCAGTAGAAAGTTGTGAAAAGCTAGTGAATGGACCTCTGAGATTATAGATGTTACATGTACTGTTCATGTTCAAGTGAAGAATGAACTATTATGCTCAAGTACTGTATTTAAATAGTAGTTATAACCTCATTTGCATAGAAGGTGAGCTATAAATCATTAGTGCAATGCATTTAATTACCTGTTTTACAGAAAAAATGCACTTACCATGTAATTAACCTTACATTTATGTTATTTATTATTATTGTATACTGTTAATAGCCACTTCATCAGGTACAATCTGTACATCTGTATAATCTAACACAATCCAGTACAGCTGCTCTGTCATGAATTCTACTTTTATGAGGTTATAATTTCTCAGTTTTTGTTCAAACTGTCAGAAAGGTGATAATTAAAATTTTTGTTTATTATAGGTCACAGTGGGTGGTGGAGTCATAGTGGCGTACATCATTTTCCGAGGTGTTTCTAATGTTTTAGCCACCGTGTGTACGTGCTCTGCATTTCTGCTCATGACATATTGTTAGAATGGTGGATTGTGATACCTTCACTGCTCTGTAGAGGCTGATTCACACCTCTGACAATGCATCTGTCACCAGTCTGTGCATGCTGCTCAGTGCACCAGTGGTTTTTTTTTCATTTTCAGGACTTTCCAAATTGTTGTGTTGGCTGTAGCCAGTGTTCGTGCTGTGTCTTTGATTGTTTTTCCCTCTCTGGTTTTCATGTTTGTTCATCTTTTTTTAGCTTTTGCCTCATATTTCTCTTTTCCTCTTGTACAGCATAAACAAATGAATTGGCCAGTAGCTGCTATATTAGTTGATAATATATAGTTGTATTCACAGGCTCTTCCATTGCCCCAAAGAGAAAATATGAGTCATGCATGTTAGTAGAAATTTTAGCAATATTAAAAGACTTAATTGACATTTTTAGATTGAAACTGATAAATGCAGTCCTCGACATGGAGCTCACTTTGATTGAGTCACTAATCCAGTCCTCAGCTCCTGAATCTACTATGTGTCAGTCACAGTGTTTTTTGTTTTGTTTTTTTACAGATAAGACAACGTGAAGAGACAAATCTGCCAAGTCGAGCTGAAATCATTTATAAGAGCTGTGGAAAGGAGAATTCACAGAAAACGTCTCAGGCACACAAGTCTGTAGCACTAATTTAATGGAAATAAAATAAATAAAGCTGATGGTTTTTTTATTTTAGTATTTACAGTTACTTTGCACTTGGTGACTTTCTAATGTCATCAAAGGGATAAAGAAACTACAAGAGTTACATTTAAAGCTGCACTACGTACAACCAATATTATATTATATTTCTGATAGTAGTCAGCTATAGTCACTTCCTCTTTAATATAAAAGGAATGTTCACGAAAAAAAAGTTATGTTGTTGTAATGTTTACAGTTTGCTAAGATAGGAGTTAATTTCCACTTTCACATTCCTAAATTACCACAATATGTACGTCCCAATCAAACACATGTGTAGCTCATCATCCATCACTCAGAGTCCTAAAAGTGGGAAAACACATTCTTTACTGTAATTATTATTTGGTTTGTGCTCTGAGATTCGGTTCATCAGGTTCGTTATGTAAGTAACCTCTACTCTTTGCAACAAGTTCACTTACAGTAAAAGCAATAAACGTAATTAAGTGTGCGAGTGGTTGAATGTCTCCTGACAGTGAAGCACATCTGTCTAAAAAACATCTCTCACAGAGCTGGAGCTCCGCAGAAAGACTAAACAACACTGATGCGGATACATGTGTTTAATTTGGATTTAAGTTTTAGGAAGTGCTATAAATCAGAGTTGTTGTAAAATGCTTCTGTATATTTGTATATAGTTGCAATTTTTTTTATTTTTTTTTTGCATGATAATCTTAATTGTGAATGACATGAGTATTGTGGAAGACACTGTATAGTTATGGGGACGGTGTACCCATACATGGCAGGCGTATGTGAGATTTCACATCCATACTCTGTTCCCACCACTGGTGTCTTTTTCTCACACTGCCTTAAGCTTAAGGACGGCCTGCCTGACTGCTAATAATAACTGACGTATCACAGCATTTGAAATGCACTGTATATAATCTGATTAAGCTCCTCTGCAAATATTATGTTTGTATCATTTAATTCACATTTTTCAAGTCAGTCATCAAGTTGTTACGATGCCTGTTACATGCACATTGCACATCACTGGTCACTGTAAACATTCCTCCTGTTCACACAGACCATGAAGGGCTCAACTCCAGTGTAACCTGTTCACGCGTTCTGTTTTTCCTGAGCTTGAAACTTGCAGCCATGTTAAGCGCTGCTCACATTATTTACATTCCAAGCTCTGATTAGACAGTTGTTTTTCAGTTGTTCTCTTGTGAACATGTTGTCTATCAAACGATATACTTTCATGCTCTGTTTTTCTTATTTAAGTTATGATAGATTGATAAGGTCTTATCACAAATAACTGGGAGGTCACTGGGAGCAACATGATCTTTACCATTATGGTACTGTAAAAAAAATTCCCAAGAGTGGGAATAAAAAATGCATTTGAAAGTTCAGCCAGAACTAATACCTGCTGTCTTTTATTTATTTTATTTTTTCTATTGGGTTAATATAGTTACATCTTTTATACCAAAATATCAATTCATGTAAGGCATATTGTGCTGTACAGACCAGATCAGTGTCCTTTGGTATTATATTGGATGATTCTGATTAAGCAGCCAATCATATTTCACTGTTTGTGTATTTGACTAACAGCACCTGGAGGGGGCTGGTTGCTCTTTTTTGCAGAAGGCATGTTGTGAGGGTAAGGGTCAATTCATGGTTCCTGTGGAAAGAGCTGCAAAACCCTGCATGTGAACTACTTGGCCCCACACATGCCTGAAGCTTGTCCCTTGATATTTTAAACTCTGCATCATACTAGCAAGTGGCTCCTTGTTGATGATTGGCTCATTGGTCCGAGGCATGGATGTATTATAAGAACTGGATACCAGATGAAAACATGGCAACCCTTCATCCCTCTAAAAGTTGCTCAGTCACATATTGTCTGAAAAAAGATCCTCTTTCTTCCAGATTCGAGTTTGAAATTTGAGGATGGCAGATCCTCATGCTTCTGCGTTTTTCGTCCCAAACACATCAAACCACTCAGAACGTCTTCCAGTCACACATATCAGCTTCCTGCACACATGAGCATTCTGCATTTTCCCGAAAAATATTGGACTGAAAGTATCAAATTAGGATCATATAAACAGTCAACTTGCATGGTTTGTGATGTAGTAAAAAAAAGGATTCACTTTTTTATCACCGCTCCTTTTACAGTGATTCTCTTTTGGAAAAATGCTCTTTGGGCTAAGTTCCAGTAATATGGTTTGGCCACTACACCAAATTTCACACTGCCCAGGACGAATCATGGGGGCTTGGTTTGAGGGTATCTTGCCCCAACCACACCTCCGCCTCTTTCCAACATGCACCATCCACCAATGTGTTTATAAAAGCCATCAATTAAGTAGAACTCAGCACTTGTGCTGTCAGTTTGAACACACATATTCCTAACATTTGACTTTTCCTGCATTGTTCTTCTACAGCCACTGTAGACTGGTCCACATACAGTGTCGGACAGTTACGACGAGAAGCTTGAACATGGTCCTCCACAGGAAGCATGTTCTGGCTTAAGAAGCACACAAGCATCTCACTAGACCACAGTAATGTTTGCTGGTAAATTTGTTTTATGCTTAATGTGCAACTTATTAACTGTTTATCTTGCAAACTGAATCAAATCATTACAAAACCAAGAGACCAGCATGACACTGAAACTCTCTTTTCTTTCTCTAGTTTCATTTCATTTCAGTTGGAATTCGAGGATGAATTAAAAAAATACTTTTTATAACCGTTTCACCAGCTGGGATGTAAACTCTTTGACATTTACAAGACTGCGTCAATCTAGATTAATTAATAGCCTTAATTTGTGTGACATACCAAATTAAAATATTCCATAGTTGAAACTCAACAAAACTTCAAGAAGACTGAAGCCTTGTAGTCAGTTGCAGCAGTGGTGGTGCAAGTTAACTTTGTGAGTCCACCTCTGAGAATGTGCCACAGTCCAGTGGAGCAGAAGTGGAATTCCACGTCTGCAATTATTGAACAACAGGGTGCAAAAGAAGTATTTGAGCTGGAAAGCTGGAACGAGTGGGGAGAGTGGGTGAAAAGTCAGGGATGGGTGAAAAGTTAGGAAACAACCGATAAAAGTAGTGACTCACAGTCATTTTTATGTCTCCGTTTATTCTAAAAGACACAGACAGGGGTATACTGTAAATGAGATGATACACAACATGGAAGGTAAATATTAGAAAAAGGAATGACTTGGTAAATGAATGCAGGCATTTGAACACTTAGCAAACTGGTGTTCCTTAGTACAGGAGACAGCACACAGTACAGTACATCCTTTAGAGCCAATAATACGACGACTCTGTCATTCACACAAAATCATAGTGGCACTTAAGAAAACAAAAAGAAGTGTACTAGGTATATCCTCAGTCCATGCTACTTGAAAACAGGCAGACAGCTCTTTATAAACAGTTGCCTTGGGCATTATGTTGAATATCTATCATATGTATGTTTTCATAAGTGGTACTGTAGAGTAGCTTCACATTCATTTTCAGAAATCCAACAATAGCAAAAGGCATATGGAACTGCTGGCAGAGGAACCATGGGCATACATCCCCCACATGGGATGGGAGAGCATGAAGAATCCACGTCAAAATCATACATGTACACAAACATGTGTTATAAGGCACTGTAGTAAAACATTATATGTATAGTAAAAAAAAAAAAGAGAGGTGGTATATACACCCGGGTATTTAACATGTTATAGAAAACATACCCTGAACAAGTGTCTCTCCCAAAGTCAGCAAAACAGACAATGATATTACCTTTCTCAATCTCAGAGCTATTCAATAAAAAAACTCCCCAAACAATTTCTTTAACTTCAACGACGACTATAATTTGCTTCAAACGTTGCTATAATAATTTTTTCTTTCTCTAATGGTCTGTCTGTTTTGCATTTCTCAGTGAGAGGGTTTGGTCTGTTGACAGAATCTAAACCATGGCAAGGCCAGAAGACTCTCCCAAACTACAAGTACTGCTCCCTTTTCTCTGGTGGGGTACTTTTAACATTTGCTCTGCAATTCAAAAAGGGAAAAAAAGACATGTTTCAGTCAAAGTACAGACACAGTGAAAACAAAATAGACCCAAAAAGACACATTTCCAAAAACACTCAGAGGTCACTGGATATAAGTGAAATCATAAATCAGCGCAAATGAATCACAAAGTGTTTCAACTCATTACGTTTCAGCTAATAATGAGGCAGAGGGGGTGTAGTAGAGTTTTGACAGGGCAAGATGAAGGAGGCCACCTCATTTCTTAAAGGAAAGGTCTGATCACAAGTGTCCATATTTACAGAAAGGGTTGAGAATACGGGGTGAATGCAAGAAAACAGTACAGATTTGATAGGGAAATATTCTAAGTCCAAATTTGGGGGTCTAGGAAGTAACTTGGGAAAAAGAGGGAAGACAGTGGTTGGACAGTCGGACAGTCCTCGATAAAAAGGCAGGGGCTGATCAGTCAGGGAAACTAGTTTCACTCAACAACTCTGCCCTGAATTAGAGGAGAGAAGAAGACAGTCAGAACAGGATTAGAGGACAGGAGGGGAAATAAAAGACACATCAAGACCTCTCAGATTCTCACAACAGCTGTGAAGTGATGATTGTAAAGACATTAGTTAAAAGAGTGGAGAGTCAGTGAGAAAGGGCATGGTGCTACATGTGGGATGGCTATGCACCAACTAAATATTATTAACGATGGATTGTTTAAAGATGAAACATAACATGTTAAGTCAGATTTCACTGACTAAATGAGTTAGCTTTGAGTTAAAAATATGAACTGACTTAGACAAGGAGCCTGATACCACTGAAGATTAAGTTAGACTTAGCTTAACAAAAAGCAACTAGTTTGGGTCTAATCTAAATGTAACGAACTCCACCTGCCAGCACATCTAAAGCTCTATAATTATATCTAGTTCGTAGTTTACCTTTAGACGGACTCTGGGTAGCTCAGTTGTACCAAAACCCAGTCCTCAGGCCCCCCTGCCCTGCTTGGTTTCCAGCTATGCCTGCCCTACACGCTGTTGATTACCTGACTCAGGTGTGCTCAGTCAGTCAGAAGCTGGAAGATACCATTTCTGAAGAGTATGGAGTATCAGAAGACTAAATCAATTGGTATCTTCCAGATTCTGATTGACTAAACACACCTCATTCAGGAAATCAGCAGTGGGTAGGGGGAACTGAGGACCAAGTTTGGGAACCACTTGGCCAAAAGTTTAACACATGGATGTCAGAGCAGTATCACTCTATTCATCTAACTCTGTCCAAGAAATTGTAATTGTAAAAATATGAACTTTTAAACGTATGTTTTCTTATCTTTGGACATAGCTTTATGGGTAGTTCTATCAAACTTGTTGTTGAGAAACCCCCTTTCAAAACACAGCTGCTACTGACAGACCCAGTAGTGCCTGGCACCCCCACCTCCTCCACCCCTTTTATGTAAAGGGCACAAGGAATTTCCTATAGACTTACAACCCCCAACAATCTGAGAATAATAGAGCACTCCACAAACAAGTGGCTACCAAGAAGAGAGGCCGTATAACTGGGAAATGGGGGGACTGAGGCCTATTCTAAGAAAAGTTAATGGCTTTATTATCTGCAACACTGATGGAGCAAACTCAAATGAGGCCAAAGTGATATGGAGGCATCAAGAGGGAACTCAAGAGCCAATTTAAACCTGTGTTGAGTTTTACAGGCTATAACGTGGGGCCGATTTTAAAATTGCTGCAGATAAATGTATATTGTAATTCACCCCCAGGGAGTAGTCAGTGTTTTGCAGAACACCTGCAGACAGGTGTGCTGTATGAAATGAATCAAATAATCTACTGCGGCAAAGTTAAATATTGTCATATTTACAACGCATCATGTTAGCTTATGATCCACTATAAAATAATGTGTACAAATGTGCTAGTGTCTTATGATCCCTAGTAAGATTAAACAGTGTGAGTATGTGAAAGCTGAGATTGTAGACACTGGTTTGGTTATAGCTACAAGAGATTGTGAGATGATGGAACGCATGAGTCTGAAAGGTGGTGGTAGTAAATGGAGAGTGATAATATGTGAAAACCTCCACTTGATCTTAATGATGAGTAAAACAGTGAAATGATATCAACAGCATTCTTACTCAATGCAAATTAAGCAAACACCTTTTGCTAACAATTCACCTCCACTGCTGCAGTTCACATTGTGTCTGCATGTGCGACTCTCAACAAGTGATTGTGTACCTTATTGTAAAGTGCAGACGTTCCTCAGCTGTCACTAAATGGCTGCGTAAGGCCTGGATCACACAGCACGCTAAACACAACCACTGTTGAATGGACAATCTGTTTGGTTGGTTTAATCATACATACAGAAAACTGCTTCCATTGAGGATACTGAAAACCCCTGCTCTCTATGTGGGTAAAGTCGATTAACCTTTATTTAAATTCTTCGTTTTAGAGTGGGCTCTTCCTTTTCATCACAGTTAGACAGTTTGTTTGGTCTTATTTTTGTTGATGAAAAAACAGTAGGAGCTTTGTGCCTTTTGCTCTCTGTTTACACACTTTAAGTCTGAGCAGGAGAATTCGGTGTTCTCTGGGATCATGACCTAACTGACCCGTTTTCTTGCAAGACTTTACAAGCCAACCTCTGTTTTCCCCCCCGCCCTCCCGGCCACCAGAGCAGCAAAGGAGCTGCTCAGTAACTTTTCCATGCTTTTGTGCAGTGTTTCGGGCGCTCCCTTTACACAACCTAACTGCACCAGTGGAGTGTGAATACACATAGATATATGAAAGCAAAACATAGATGCAGCTCCAACCAGGAAGCATAGGACATGCTAATAAAAGTTCATCGAGTTTAGCCCTACTGGTTATTCAAGCTTCTTAATCGTCATCTGTGGATATCTGCTGTATACATCACTGTATATTATCTTTAAATGTAGATTTGCTGTACTAAGAAACTTTTACTTTTTGTTTCCTTTCAGTCTGGAAGATGGGTGACTACAGGGCGTTCACACATACGGATTCAAAAGCCTAGTTCAGCAACAGCTGTCATTCACTGTCAATGGGAGCCAGCTTAGCTGTCATGTACCTCCTGCAGGGCAATACAGATTCAAAAGCAGCCCTGCTACACTACAGGGAAAAGGCTGAAAGGCCCAACTTGTATCTGTATGTGTAAATGCACTGTCAGTGTAGTTTAAAGTTTTTAAAGTTTTTAACTTTAAGCTATTTTAGGGTCTTTTAATAATGACTTCAATGCACATGAGATGATCTTGTGGGTGTGGGTGTGCGAGGAGCTCATGGATAATTGACATGAAATATGTAGGCTGTCTGTTTGCAAATAATTTAAGTTTTGAAGCTGTTTTAGACACAAATGGACAAAAGTATGAGTACTTATGAATGCACGGTGGTCTTTTGGTTTCATTTTAGCAGGCATAATCTGTATGAAACGATGGGGTTGACGAGGCTTGCAGAGCGTGTCCTCTGCTCTCTGTTTGGGTGGCTGCTGGAAGGGGGTGGGGTTTACACGTACTCCCTGGCTGTGGAAGGCTGTGATTGGCGGTAATATTGCTGTCCTCGCATGTCTTCTTTGGAGCAGGAGCAGCACAGCAAGGAGCCACCCAGCACAATCAGGCTTGCTGCCGCCCAGCCCACGAACAGGGCCGAGCCGAACTCATACCTATACAGAAAACAGACATGATTAATGACTTTCAGCTGTTTTACTGTTGTTATTTTCCTCACTAATTTCTTGTGATTAGCATCAACAACAAAAAAAAAAACACATACTAATAAATATCCAAAGAATAATTGCCATAACTCTTAAGTATAGTATGTTATTACTATTATTATTATTATTATTATTATTATTATTATTATTATTATTATTATTATTAAGTATTCAGGGCTTCAAAAATTGAAAAAGGCAGGTAGTGCTAATAAAAGTACAATGTTAGTTAGCTAAAATTACAATAACAGTGAGCAACGGCCAGCCACGTTCATCATCTGCATTAAGAAAACATCTTTAGCTAACAATGTATATGAGACATAATTACAATGGTTAGCTGATTTTTATATCTTTATTTCGCCCGACCCAGCACCCTCTTTTTTGTTTTTCTTTTCTCTCTTTGTATTTTATCATACTGTTTATTTAATTCGTTACTATAATTTTATTGTTAACCCTCAGTGGATATTCATTCCATGTTATCAGCTATTATATAAGAATGCTTTGCCCTTTTTGTTGTTTTATACATACTGTGTTTGTGTTACTATGTTCATTAAAGTTGGTTATTTAAATAATAATGAAAATAATAAATTAATAAAAACTACTAGCCATATTTCTCAACTGCAGTAAGGAAATATAAAGAATATAAAGCTAACAATTTATATGAGCCATTAGCATTTGACTTTAAACCTTAATAATGTTTCTTGCAGCACTTAAGGAATAAAAATACAGTACATTGTTCTTAGGGAACACTAAAAACTAAAAAACATCTCCCATTTGACCTAAGCTTAGTTCCACTGTATCAATTGAGCTGAAATAGTTCAGGATCAATTCAATATATCATCAATAGATTTAAATACAGTACCTGGCATTGGGCGGTGTATTTGGGTTGAAGAACTGATAGGACACCTGAGTGGCATACCAGGACACAGACACAAGTGTACATAGACCTGTGGAGTGGTCCAAAAAGATTAATAAGAGTGTATTAGTTCCCCTTTACCAATTAATCTTGCAAACATTCACTGTAGCTACAGCAGCACACAAATGAATTGGGGAATCCTTGCTTAGTTAATATTCTCCCCAGGGCTTATGGTTTATGTCTGAGGTCAACAACTAATGCCTCTAAAATGACCACTTCCTGTTTACAGCAGGAATTCTAATTACCCAGAGGAGTCCTGGTGAGAGATGGGGGCTAGAAAAATTAGAGAAATACCAAACCACTCTTGCTAAATGCACTAACAGCAGGAGATACTGCAGTGTATTTTTGTTTGCAAACTAAGCAAAACATTAACTGAACACAGCAGAAATCCCACCTGCGAGCAGGAAGAGAGCTCCACCGGTCACAGCTATGCGAGTCTTTGTGGCTGGGTTGTTATCTCCAACCTTAGTGCACTTCATGCCCACCACGCTGACGATGATGCCGATAAAGCCCAGCAATACGGACACCACCATAAGTGCCCGACATGTCTGGATGTGGACTAGATAAAGATGAAGAAAGGGAAAGGGATTGAGCACACAGGGGAGCACAGAGTGGTGAATGACACGATAGAGGGTAAGAGAGAAACAGAGAGCAAAAAAAAAAAGGTCGAGGTTCAGTGGTTCAGTCCATCACATGGAATAAACACAGACATTTATGGACATAAAAGTGATAATTATAATGGAATTAAGCTACATAAGCCATGCTGGATTGATGGGCGACCGCATGCATTTACGACAGAAAGCTCATTAGGGAGAGTCCACCACTGTCCTACTTTCCAGAGCAGGGTAATTCCAACTTTCTGTTCTCCAGAAGTGACTTTCTTGTCCAACATTTTAAGTAAAGTTTTCTCCTGATCATTCCACTGTGGTTTTGCCATCTCAGAAATCTAATGTGCTACCTACACAGGCCTCAGCACAACATAACTCAGTGGGATGGAACATATTTACGCACACTAATATGTACGAGAACACAATATTGGCACACACACCATTACTGTAGGAGGAATAGACATGGAGGAAATACACAACCGTCTCTCACACACAGCAGCTGTAGGAGGGCCTGCTTCACATGTTTCGCACAGTGGGATTAGTGTGGCTTTTGTCACAAAGTAAGATTGTTTTCACAGAGCTGTCGCCACGGCGATCACACATTACTGCCTCCAAACAACCGTTCACAAACACTTTAATGCAAAAGAAATGCTAAGCCTGTGTTGATACTGTCAAAATATTGA
>JAUBNQ010000023.1:829795-841322 GCA_032353495.1 Ctenopoma kingsleyae
TACGAGGACAAGCAGTTAAGAAAATGGATGGATGTGTTTCTGATCAGTTTAAAAACTATCTAACTATAAAAACTGTGGTTCCTAGTTTCCCTGACTCTGTGATGTGTATATGCATACATTTGTTTTATCTTTGAACTTGTAGTAATTAATAATAAAGTAATTTCAACTAATGAATAAATTGTCTCAAGTCATGGCAACATGACTCAAGAGTCAACACATCTGTATTTCAAGATTCAAAACACTTTATAAATCCCAGAGGGAAATTATTTTTGTCATGTTACAGCAGCTCTCCATTCAAACAGAAAGAATGAAGAAAGAAAGAAAAGAACAATAACCAGTACCAGTAACTCTTACTTGGCCTATGCTACACATTTACTGTATACAACCTACGAGATAACAATTTCTGAACAACTAAAACAATGTGGACCAACTTCTGACCTGTCAGACTGCTCCCGCACAAGCTGAGAGTGTATGCTGATCTCTCTTCGTAGGTCTCCAGAGTCAAACACCAGCAGCCTGCCTGTGTCTGTCCCAGCGATCACCCGCTCCTCTGTCACCCAGGCGTGACACAGAAAGTTGATGGTCTCCACCTTTGGGAAGCTGCTCTGTTTCAGGGCTCCCTCTGAGTAGCGGAACAGCTTGAACACACCGCTTCCACTCACACACAGTTGCATGTTGTTGTAAGGGTTAAAGCTGACCTGATGGGACATCGATAAAATATTATAGCATGCTCACAGCATCCATGGCCACGCTGATGTACCACAACCTCCTCACCTGAGTTACAGGATTATTTGAGTTGCTGGTCTTCACCAATGCCAGGACTTTCTGCTTTTCCCAAAGCCAGAAGATCAGCATGCATTCCGGGCCACCTGTTTGGGCTATCAGGTACTTGGAATCAGGGGAGAAAGCCATACACACAAACTCTTGATCGAGCACATCTCCTGCAGCGGTCAGGACTTTTCTCTTTCTGCCCTGCTCGTGCTGCAGGTCGAACACAGTTATGATGGCCTTCTCACCACTCTCTGACACTGCCAGGTAACGGCGGTTGGCACTGATGGCCAGAGCACGCATTGCCCTGCTTTTCTCGGAGCCTGCAGAAAACAAAACCCGCATAGAAATACCAATATCGTTGATATGAATCAGAACGAAGATAAAGAAATTTTTTGCTAACACTTGACAACCAGCTGGCTTACCTTGAATGAACCTCTGACATCCTTGGACGCTGTTGTAACACACACAGTTGTTACCGCTGGGGAAAACGACCGTGTGCTCGTCGGAGAAACACAAATTGTTCGTCACACCTGTCCGCAAACCGAAGATGAAATGAGCCTGCGCAACTACCGTAGCCATTTCTCTGAGGGAAAAAAGTTTTTCCAAGTAACTTAAGTTTTTGTTTAAGATTACTAAAACACACACAGCAATATAACGGCTATTTCAAAATTGGTACATTAATTTAACCTTTGCTAGTTATACTTAAAAGTCCGAAAGGGGAAAATACGACTGAGTAACGATAACACACCGGAAAAGATATGCTAGTATGATTAGAGTCGCGTCGCTAGGCAACCAAGGAACTCCCGCGAGATCTTGAGCAATACGTTAAGCTTTTCAGCTTTATTTCCGTGTTTCAGCTGTGGTTTCCAAACACTCTCCACAATATCATCCAAACTTTGCCTCGACCCCGTCTCCGTGTTTCTTTCTTTCACAAACCATATGATATCCACCTGCTTCTTTCGTAATAGCACGCGTCGTCTCGCGGGATTTCGGGGGTTACCTAGCGACGCAACTCTTACACATACAATTTCAGCTAATTAATAGTTCGAATAATGACGTAATTCCAGAGCTGAGCTCTGCTCAGCAGCAGGTTGTCAAGTAGTGAACATTTACTCAGACGCTTTTCTTGAAGATTATCATAATTTATCAACTTTATACAGAACTTCAAAGAGAAATAATAAAATAACTATTTAACTGCCATATTGATATCCAAATATTGCTTGCAAAATATAGCCTATGCATACATGCATTTTTATAGCTGACAGGGCTTGAATTACATTACTTAATTTATTAAATAGCATTTTATATATTATTATGATTACAATATTTTAGTAATGTCTTTGACTTTGAATGCATTGCTACATTTAATGAATATGGGATCTTCCATTATTGACTTTGACTCATCTTTGTATAGTAGAAGTAAATCATTTGACTAAATGTTTTGTATTTTAATATTTCTATCTCTTGTATCTAATATCATGTAGACATTGAAGAATGTCCTCACAAAACCAAAGGCTACACAAAATCTCCACACGACACTCACTAACAATTTCTTTTGAAAGGTAGCAAAGGTGCAAAATGATCAAACATGCGGGAAAAAAGAGACAGTCAGTGAAAATATTTACTGATAAATTTTGATCAGTTGTAGGGGATCTGTAAATAGGTTGTGTGAATGGAGATCACACTGTTTGAGTTAGCAGCACTGGGATTTAGACACAGGGCTGTAGCGATGGTTGGCCAGTGGTGGTGTAGGTATATTGCTTATGATTATAAATGAATGTACAATGTAGAACTGACCCATTGTGAGGGTAAAATAAATAATTATCCTCATAATTAATTTAAAATATATTTTTTTTCTTTCTTCTTAACTTGCAAATTCATTCAACTTAGAATGCCTAGTTTTAATTTTCAGACCCTTGACAATTTATAGACGTGAGTACTTCAGTTTTTCAACTTGAAGTGATGAGTTGAATGAATGAACGTCCGAGACAAAACAAAGTTTTAAAGTAACACAAATCTAGCTGACTTATGTTGTATGCGGGTTAAAACCCTTCAGATACACTTTGTAGGTGGAAGAAAACATCCATGATGGAAACTTCCATCATGAAAATAATATATTTGGCAAAGTTGTCTAGGAAACTGACAACATCATTCACTGTTTTAACTCATGGTATTGAGTTGAAACTTCTTAAAACTTACAAAAACACATGAGACTAATACATTATACCCCCTGGTTAGACAATCCTTTTAGAAGATATAAAGAAAGAAGCGATCCAGGCTGTTTTATTCAGAGGCTTTAATGGCATGACTCAATGACATCACTGAGTGGTTTTGTATCTAAGACCCCATTTTTAAGACAGCAGTGACAATGCAACTGATCCAACTCATATGAACAAGTTTTGTCTTTCAGAATGAGCATTTAAATGAAGCTAAATCAATTTTCTTTATATTGAGAAGTAGGTTATGAGGCGGTATAGGTTAGCTTAGGCACTGTATTTTAATAGTGTAATAGAATTGTTGCACTATAGAATCAGAGGCTGTACACAGGGAAAGTCCTTGAATGTTTTATGTGGCTGTCTCTGGGTGTATTATGAATAATGTGCACACTGATGATGTATTTTTTCTCAACATTACTGTTAATTAATAAACTATCCCAATGCACCACTGAATGACACAGAAGGACTGAGCTCCCATTTTGAGAACACAAAATGAATCAAAAATAGGCTGCTTGTCTTGTATAGTTTGCAGATGTGTTTATAATAACACAGCCTTGGGAACCTCTTTTCATACTGTACATTTTATCCTGAGATGCAGCTTCCTTTCTATTCTATCAGGGATGTTATGATCCCAAGCGGAGGTTGATAAATTTCACAGGCTTCTTCATGCCCTTTTAAAGTTTAGCTTATTTCAACATTTTTCACATTCAAAATTGTTGTGGAAAAAAAAATCAATTGATAATCAGAATGAAGAGTTATGTGCAATAAAAGCTCTTAGAAGAAACATATAAGCAAGAATTCCCTTAATATGTAATAAGATCCTTTGCTAAAATAATAAACGTTCTAGACTAATATACCTTTATAGATAATAGGACCCAAAGACTATATTCAGTGGCTCTTGAAAATTTGTGATTTTCTCTACTTTTGCATATATGTGACCTAAAACATTGAAGCATAAAAACAACTTTTCATGCAAGTTCTAAAACTCAATTAAACAAATCAGATGAAGATATTACACTTATCTATTTAGTTATAGTTGAATGTGATCCAATTTTAAATTCTTGTATGGCAAAAGTATGTTAACATTAGTGGTTTCCTCTGTGTAACGCTGCCATGCACACCAATGTTCAATGTTTTCCTGTTGAAGGACTCGTGAACATTGGTATTAACCACTGCAAGAGAGGCCTTTAGTTTTCTATATGTTACCCTGAGGTTCCATTGTCATCCCATTGATTTAAACAACTGACTCTAATTCTCCCTTCAAATGAACTAGTAACTGTTATTTGCCTAATTCCCCAGAATTCGAGAAAATTCTAAAGGGTTCACAAACATTCAAGACCTTCTGTAAGCTACACTATAATACACTATACACGTCACACGGCCTGTTTCTTGAGCTTCTAGTGCCCTCTAAAAAGGATGTTGGAACATGTCTGGGCCAGCAGGAGGCAGCCTTGTTTAGCAGGAGATGATAAGAGTGTTGAGAGACTGCTGACTTTGTGTTTGCTCCAGAGGCCCACCAGTAGACAGAATCTCACAGGCAGCCAGTTCATGGTACAGAGCGTTGAGCACCTCCAGGATGTGGGCTTTCCCTGTGAAGAAAAAAACCCCAGATGTGATCGCTGTGGGAATCAAGTTACAGCCAACCAGACGAGGAGAACTCAATTTAATTTCTTGCCTCTGAGTAACTGTAAATTTTCATTATCACATATAACAGGACTCGTATTGACTTCACTGGGTGTGTGTGAGCTCTACTAACCGTGCTGCGGGTCGCTGCAAGACTCCAAAGTGCTGAGCAAGATTTTCCCGAGAGACCTTCGTGAGACGTTCTGCAGCAAGACATTAACAATTACCAGACGCTTTAGCAGTTAATCTGACATTTGTGGCCACAAAAGCTCTCCCACATGCTCAGCAAGTGACAGTAATTTGCTCTCAGTCAATTTCACACAGTTAAAGTTAGACAGTAAATTAATGTACAACCCCCCCACCCCTTACCCAGAATAAAGGTTTATTGAGATAGTGAGACATATGCTTGCTGGTTCAACATATGAAAGGATGTTTAACAATAGGGAAGTTAATGTTCATATAAAATCTTACTTTGACCTTTTAAGACTTGATGGAGCTGTTTACTTTAAACTATGACTAACCAGGTCTCGGAGCTGCTGGAGGAGCTGAAGAATGTCCACGAGTTTCTCCTCCACCAGTGACAGGCGAACCCTCTCCGTCTCCAACATCTGCAGCTCCATCTGAAGCAGCTCCGTCTCCTCGGCCTTCTGCTGCAGCTCCTGGACCAGAGAATCCTTCATCTGGAGACACACATGGAAAGTCAGTCAAGCTAATGGACATGAACATGTGCTCCTATAAAACATCAAATAAATATAAATAATATATTAAAAATAATAATACTAATAATAATAATTACATTCATGATTGAAAAGAAGTTTTCTCTTTTTTGATTTTACTTTAAATTTATCTTTACTCTTCCACATTTGCAGCTTTTTTTGCAGATTAAAATGAGCTCCACCTTCACCAGCTGCTGTTTTTGTTTCACATCAGGTCGCTATGGTAACACAGAAAGACAAAGTTTCCTTCATTTTGACCTTTGGACCAACTGGTCACATGTTCAGCTGGATACATTCTATATTTTTCTCACAAGTGACCACTTGGTTAAGCATTCATCCAGGAACCTCAGGGTCAGTGGTTCGATTCCGGGCCCTCCTGACCAAAGTGTGCCTTAAATGTTGCAGCCTATCCACAATGTTTTTCTCTTGGGGATTAATAATGTATGTCAAAATAAGGACATTAAAAAAACCCAAGCATGCTGGCTTAGTATGTGGAACTCAGCACCAAGCCCATTGTCCCTGAAGACGATCTTTTATTTCCCTATATAAATTTTATATTCCCTATATAATTTAGCACTTTCATCAAACAGCTGGACTTTTTATTGGCCTGTGTGCTATGAATTGTTGCATGTAAATAATTTATTAACAATCCATGAATATTGTGTTTTGGAGAATCGATCCAGTATCACACAAAACAAAGTTGTGATACTGAAGTGTAACAATATTCTCTTACACCTCTACTTTCTAACTACTAATACACATATGATGCTGTGGGATTCAATCTAAATAAATGACAATGTGTAAATGTGTGTTCACGGTAATAAAGGAACATGTCACGTGGTTCAACAGTGTGACTCACTGATGTGACGGAGCTGTTTAGCACAGAGAGCTGAAGATATAGGAGGCTTGAGAGACACAATGTGTGTTGATAGGATCACGTTATTGTTAGTTTTGGTCTTTAAGTGGGATTTGTTGGAAATAAGAAAAAATATAGCATATACCTGCACTGTTATCCTTTAAGACCAAACACCCATTCAGCAGCATATTGAGAGTCTTGAGCCAGACTAAATGTAATAAGCTTGCAGAAGCAGCTGGATATGTCACTCTTCAAAATGTAATATTTTTTTTACCCTATGTCAGCCTGCATAACATCTTAATACAGTATAAAAATATCCGGTGTAAATGGATGTCAAATGTGGGGGTTATAGATTGAGCTTTCAGCCCACACGTTTTAGGTCTGCCTGCCAAAACGTTGGAAATCCCTGCAGTTCACCTCTGCATCATACCACAGCGAAGGACACAGGTCTCGCTCCACACATCCTGCACATAAACAAAGCCTCATAGTCAGGACTCTGTTTAGTTTTAACTTCTCCTCTCTGAGTGCTGAGATGTTCTGCGGGCACATTACGTCACAGTTCCCCTTCTGTCTGCCTTCCTGTGTTGTGACAATATGACTCGGGTGTAACAAGAGAGCTTTAATTTATGATAGAAGTGTCATGTGGGACAAAGAGGGGGGTGTATCTGTGGTCGTCTCCAGTGAGAAACAGCTGCAAACACTCCCACACACACACGTAAACACACATGCAGGAGGCTCTGTAGCCGCTGCTGGTGGTTTGCTTGGGTGGAAGCTGCAGGATCGTGCACTAGCTGTGGTTTCGCCTTTGAAGCTGTCCACTTTCATAACAACCCTCACCAGTCCTCTCTAATCTAGTTTAACACCACACACACAGCCACAAAAGGGCTTATGATGTCAAGCAAGGCACCGAAGTGCACAGTTCAGTGTAAATGGAACAAGCAGCGCAGGTCAGAGGGTACTGTGGTAGGCCACCCCTGGTGTGATGGGAGTCAGCGGTGGTTTGTACCTGGTCTGCATCCATCTCTGTCTGCCTCTCCTTCAACTGCAGTTGCTTATGCAACCTGGTCACCCTCTCCAGGAGCTCCAGCACAGCGCTGCAGCTCTCCTCGCTCCTCGAGCTCCCAAACTTCGACATCAGCCTCTTAAATGTCTTGTCATCGCACCTGGTCAAGAACACAATCACAGACACGGTCTATCAGATTTGACATTTTCTGGTAACAAATTAGCCATAAAAACGTTACATATTTAAACTTTTCTCTGTTTTCACATTGTCGATATGTTGAAAATGTATAGTTTTAATTTCCTTGCACTCCATCGACCTGTCCTATCACACAGACAGCCACACCACAAGATAATGTCAAACAGTGTCTCCAGCTTCAACATGTAGATGTGTGTTACCTTTCCCCACAGCAGGACAGCCTGGTCAGGATCCTCTTCACCTCGTCCACCTGCCTCTGTTGACCTCCGGTCCACTTGTCCTCTTCCTCATCAGATGCGGCCTGGCCCTCCACTGAACGAAACAGCTGCTCCTCCACTAGACACCACAACAAACATCATCACTGTCATGACAGCAAAGGTGTGAGAGAAGAACAATGTGGCCTGTGCTTCTAAGTTTATGTCTTCAGCTACTAGACTGGCCTGCATATTTAGGAAAAAGAGGTTTTAAAGATGTCTTACTTTTGTCTGGGGTTGTCACAGCGCGCCCTGTCGGGGAACACCGGTCATGTTGGGAATCTAAGCAGCATTTCTGGCCCGGCCTGCTGCCAACACCTAGCTGCTGATCAGCCCTGGAGCCGCTTGGGAGTTGTAGTTTTGACACCTCCGACCTGAAAGGGAGCACCGTCTCTTCAGTATAGCTACATAGCTGTATAGCTGGACTACGTATTCTCTGTAAATACTCTACATGACCCCACCGGTGCTGCTGCAAATCGCTCCATGCATAAACTGACAATGACCAAGGGGCTAAAACTCCTCTTCAAATTTGCACAGATGAAAAATGTTCAGTCCAAACCAATTTCCAACATCAAACAGAACATATCAAGTAACACGAGGCTGTATGTATTACGCCACATCTACAACCGCCATGATAATTTTATAGAGGCCTGTGATGTTGTATGCCAAATCTGGGTGGGGTAATTGAAGCCAGACATTGTATCTTTAAGGCATTTTACAGTAAAGTGGGTCAATGGTAGAATGGCGCTATTAGTGTGTAAGAGTTACCTTGCAAGATGGGAAATAAATGCACACTAGATGAGGGAAAATTGGAGCTAAGACATTTTTAAGCACATGAAGTACTATACGTATTTTAATCTGCAGATGAAGATATGTTACAGTTATAGTCCACATGTCATGTTTTGTCATATGTCACAGACACACACAACCATTTGTACCTAAGAGAAAAAGACGAAGACTGCAGTTTGAGCTGATCAATCGTTCTATAATGTTTTGAATTTTCTAGGTTTCTCCTGCTGTCTGCTCTTTTGTGCTGGGGGAAATCCGATAGGGGGCCTTCGTAAATCACAGAATAAGTGTTTCCAGATGATGTCTTGCCGAAGAAAAAAAAAGAAAGAGAAAATCTCAAAAAGGTTTTCAACAGCCTGGCTTTCTGAGAAAAAAAAAAAAGAGTCACGAAAGCACTCATGCTTATATCCTGTTGGCACAAGGCAGACCGTGCTGTAAGACAACATTATACTCATGCATCTGTGTACTACTTTGCGATTCTTTGTGCAAACCTGAAGAGAAACGGCTGACTTCACTGAAGGTCAGCAATAGCAGCATGATTTCAGGCAATCAATCAAAGAGTTGTGTTTGAGTTAGTGGGGGCCGTGGTGGACGAAAGTCAAGAGTTAGTTCATGAGGACCAGCAGCTGCAGTTGGACCAACATGGAACTGGTATATGGACGTGAACACACACACACATACAAACTGTTGCTGCGGAAACGCTTGGGTTCTGGAATGAACTGGTGGAGGGCTTTTTCAAATGCAGGCTTTGGTGTGACTAATTGCACTTTAATTGACAGTGGTTGGAGGGAGGTTGCAGCCTGTGTTCGGTGAATACTGTAGCAAGGCCACAGCTTCTGGTTCAAGCCGCTGACATGAAGAGAACATTTAAAAAATGGCACTGTGTCTTGAGGCAAAAAAAAAAGATTTGCACAAACAGTGTCATGGTAAAAACAATGATCTACCAACTGTCACATAAAAACAAGTTCTCATTTGTTTTTGAGAGTGCTTTAGATTTATACTGTTTAAAGAGGGTTTTCCATCACATGGTGTGATGAGGTACACTGTTGGGTGTTGGGGGGGGTGAGGGGGTGCTGAGCATGGAAATTCCAGCTGGATGAGTAGAGACACCTGAAAGTATTCCAGACAGACATCCTGAATAGTTGTCAGATTGTGGGACGCAGCAGACGTAGACAAAAGTTGATCGGCATTTCATGAGACACACACATCATAACTCCTGCCAACGTACCAAACGAAAAAGCAGCATAAGACGGTTTGACCTGCCAAAACCAAAAATATCAATTTGTGTACTTATTTTGCAGAGAGAGAAAGAAGGTGAAGACACTGCAGACTGCACAATTTAAAAGGAGTTGTTTATAGTGCTAAATGAGATTTATGCCTCAGCTGTGAGGAGAGTTTCAGCTAATGGTTTCTAACTTGACCATTTAGTTCCAGTCTCACTGCCCTCTTCATGCCTGTAGTAGCAGTAGGCAGCTGTTTACACTGTAAAAGCTCTGATAAACACAACGTAAGCTGCCTGTTGAACACCAAACTGCTGTTGAATAAAGTCAACAACTACCTATTGTAGCATTTTGCTGCAAGGAAGATGGACTTCATTCACATGGACGGATACATTATTCCACAGAAATATCAGTGTTGCTCCAAGCTTTTTAGCCTCTTTTAGCTTAATGTTTTGGTTTGATTGCAAACTGCAAAACCAAGTGTTTTCAATCTGCAATCTGTATTTATTCATTTACTTTAGAAGATAACTAGGTCAGTACTGTATGTTTCTCAGTGATTTTGTACAGTAGTTCTTCTGTCCCCAAGTGGCCAAAAATCTGTTTTGTAGTACAGATTCCAGTGCAACGTCTTTGTATCACATTCATAAGATAAAGAACATTTAAATGTAGCATTTAATTTTCTGTAGTGTACCTGAGGTCATTTATCAGCTAGATGGAATTCAGCCATGTACATTTTTCACAAAAGTTGAAACAGAAAACTTGAGTTTATCATAGTACTGTACATGTTGAGCAGATAATTAGTCAGACATTTCCTCAACTGACTGTTTAGTTTGTCACACTCTTATATCAGATTCTTGTTTCAAGGGCACTGCTTGGTTTATCTGGACATGAGCCAAAGTAACATTAAGACTTGGAATGAGCTCAAACCGTCAGATCAACACAAACGTCTGTATTGAAATGTAGATACACAACAAGTTACCTGGGAGTAATCTGGAGTTGTCTTAACATTTAAGCTCTTGGTAGAGAAAATGCATCAGTGGAATTGTTAAATGTATGTGGAAGCATTTTGCAACCTATATAATGTGTGTCTAATTATTACAACATCCCTAAAGGCACACTCACAGGAGTAAAGTACGCATGAAGAGCTCCATTGTGCTATGTCAGGGCATTTCTAATTAATAGGATCCTGTATTTCACCCTATTAGCAAAAGACGTTCTTTTGGCCTGCAGGGGGGTAGACCAGCTGTTTGTTGTTACAGCCAGGACACCCAGAGTCCTCCCTGTAGTCATCACAGTGCGGTACTGAAGTGAACTTTCCATCAACATACCCCCAACGCCCCCCATTAGCGCTCCCCTCCTCCACGCCATGCAGAGCAGTTTCCTTTTTCAGGTGTCATTGGTCAGTGACAGTCTCCTTTCTGTGCAGGGGTTCAAAATGAAGGGATGCTGTAAACCTGAGCTTGAACTTGAAGTTGGGCTCTCGCTGGAGCTGTGCAGCGTGACGGAGAAGGGTGAGGGGTCGTGTTTACATAGCTGACAGCAATTAATCAAGTCCTCTTGGGTCTTACTCATAAAATGTGGTGGTTTCTGGCATACACATAAATCAGCTTCAGGGATGTGATTATTGTTTATTACTAGCTGAGGACTAAATCCAGAAACCAGTGTCTATAGCATTTATAGTGGGTTAAGATGTTCTTATCAAGTCAAGTGCAAAGAAACACCCGACATCAAACAAATGGCGCTACTAAACATAGAGGGGAAAATAGAGGGAGAGAAGCCCAGCAAAGGTGGGTGGCACACTGTAGGTTTATAAGATATTTTGTGTGTGATGTATTTCTGCTGATGTCAGCATACCTCCAAACCAGAGAGAGAGAGAGAGAGAGA